>JAULKM010000012.1:13108366-13136357 GCA_032355605.1 Rubia tinctorum | reverse complement strand
CAATAATATTATCCGTTGTAATATTGTTTAAATCGTTTAACAAGTAATTTCTAAATATCAGTTTTTTTGTTTACCGTTATTGTACGTAGCTAAACATATTAACGATCAAATATATTTTTCGAATGGTGTGTAATGATTGAGCTGGAATTTGAATTGGGACTGAAGGAGAACTCCTTTCCACAATTCTACATTATTTTCAAGCATATCTTTTAAAATTTTCAAGATACTACTGCTTCCCTCCTATTTGTTTTTACACTTTTACTTTTTTGACACTATTTTCAATTAAAGTTTAATCGCATATTTAAATAAATATATGAATAATAATATTATCTTAGGTGATATTGTATAATTTATCGTAACAAATAGTTTCTAATTATTAAATTTCTATTTATTATTATAATATTATCGATCAAACATATTTTTTTTGAAGGGCTCGAAAATATTACAGTGGAAATTAAAGGAATTGGGAGAGGGAGTACTACTTTCATAAATACTCATATTCATTACCCTTTCCCACGTCCCACGTCCCACGTCCCATCTTCATCTTCTCCATCTCTCACTCTCTCTTTCAATTTCCTGCCCCCCAAGCTCCAAAAACTCTCTCCCTCTCGTCCTATTCTTTCCCAAACGATGAGATAAAAACCCAAAATTCCCTAACAAAAACGCCCCAGAAAAGAGCTTTTCATGGTAATCTTAGAGTATAGAAGTCAACCATAGTTTCTGATGGATTCAGCATCCGGCGGAGGATTGGAGGTGAGCCCATCGACGGCGCCCGGCGGGCGGGAGATCACTGCTGCTGCAGGAGGGTCAACGGCAGTGCCACCGCCGCCGCCGAGCCGTTACGAGTCGCAGAAGCGCCGCGACTGGAACACTTTCCTCCAGTACCTGAAGAACCACAAGCCGCCACTAACGCTGCCCCGGTGCAGCGGGGCCCACGTGATCGAGTTCCTTAAATACCTCGATCAGTTCGGAAAGACTAAGGTGCACTTGGCCGGATGTCCGTATTTCGGGCACCCGAACCCGCCGGCGCCGTGCCAGTGTCCGCTGAAGCAGGCGTGGGGCAGCCTCGATGCGCTGATCGGTCGGCTCCGGGCAGCGTACGAGGAGAACGGAGGACGGCCGGAATCGAACCCGTTCGGAGCTCGGGCGGTCCGAATTTACCTTAGAGAAGTTAGGGAAAGTCAGGCGAAGGCCAGAGGGATACCGTACGAGAAGAAGAAGCGGAAAAGACCCTCCGCCGCCTCACCACCTCCGGAAACGGGTGGAGGAAGCGGCGGTGCGGAGAGCGGCGGAGGAGTGGAGGCGAATACAGGTAGCGCCACCGCCACGGTGGTTGGACAACAACAGTATAGTATTCCGTAGTCAAAATTCTACTCCGAGCTCGTAGAGTATGTAGTTTTGTGTTTTTCTTCTTTTGTTGCCCTCATTTTTCTTGCTTAATTACTATATATACACATAAATTTAGAGTTCCTTCTGTGGTCTGAAGTTTTCTTACTAGTGCATGAAGGTTGAAGGAGAAGTTAATTGATCATAATTTTATTTACTTCTCATATTTACTGCATTTTTTAAAATATTAAGTAAGCTGAAGTTCAGAAATTGGATAATTGTTTATAACCCTGTTTTGCATTCAACCACATATTTCTCGTAATTAGTATACTATTATTTGCTGAAATATACTTAATTAAACTAAATTGGACTGAGTTAATTGAAGTAAATAAATTCAAACAAATCAAGGTTAATCAAATGGAAAAATAGCAACAATATAATCAAGTTAAATCAGATTTTATTAAATCAAATTGATCAAGTTAAACTTAATTGAATTATATTAGAGTATATATAAGTTGAAAATAACGGAGTTTACAAGGTTAGGTAGAATTAGAATTAAATAATATAAATAAATAAATAAAATTTTATTAAATTGAATCAAATTCGAGTGCGGATAAATTAGAAAAATAAAATGTATATGCAGTAAGAATACGATTTATGTTACGGAGAATTGAAAATTGAAAATATAGTTAATACAAGACCAATTAAGTTTTTGAAATACAATTATTAGTGCGGGTTTGACGACCTGAATGTCGTTCTTGTTTCTTATTGAATAAATTGTTCTATATTTTTCTATTTATAATTCAGGTTTTCTGGATTTCACACGAGAATTGATCAACATCTTTCTCCTATTCTCTCGAACCATCTCAATACTACTACGTTTGTTAATTTGTTTTATCAGCATCCAGACCACACCACCTCCCCTGAAATCTTCTTTTATTTTAGCGTCTTGCCTTTATCGACTTTGTCTATAAGTAATGGAAAAATCAAGGTTTAAACTTCAAATTAGAAGAAATGAAAATAAAAAAAAATTAGATTGTATTAATCGGGTCATAAACTTTATAACTACTCCACATTGCATAATAAATTTTTAATATTGCAACTAAAATCTTTTAATTTTCTATAATTTTAATTCAACTCATATTTCCGTAGATGGTTTTCCCAAAACTTTGCATTGATCGAAATAGCAAATTGAAATGATTTTAAAAATACGAATTATTTGAACAGGGTATTTTAGCAATGGCCAATATCTTCTTGTTCAGCTCAAATTATCCTTAACTTTTTTTCATCTCAACTCTAATAATCTTAGTATAACTAAACTTTCCTCAATTCCAATAATCTCATCTTAACTCATATAATCCTTAGAACAAAATTTATGTGGCCATTTTAAGTATGTGTAGGTGTGGATCAAATGATAATTTGACAAGTGCCAATTTCTAATTAAAAATAAAGAGAGAAAAGTGGGGATGCACTTAATTGTAACTTTAATTGGACACTTGTCAAATTATCATTTGATCCACACCTAACATACTTAAAATGGCCACATAAAAAAATTCTCAGAAAAAGGATAAGTGAAGTTTCAAAAACTACATAATATATTTCAAATCATTTCTCATCTTTAATGAGTCATTTGGTATGCAGTAAGGTGTGTGATAATTATAAAATCCTATGATTTTATAATGGGAAGAGTTTTTTTGTTGATAGAAAATATTGAAAACGTGGAATTAGTAATGAGGAGGAAATTAAACTTCCCACATAACGTGGGAAATATCTTACCGAGTACCCGTCGATCGCAATTCCTCCATGTTTTTAACGTGTTATTACATTTTTATCCCACAAAAGACTTTTATGTTCATTTTCCTCCATTACGCGCAACCTTTTCACTTCCCTCCATTGTTGAGGTCTTATTGTTTACCCATTTTACATATTTTAAACTCTTTTAATTCCATAAAATATGCATTATCATCTACACTTTCAATTCTTACAATTTTTTAAATTTTGTAATAAATTATTGTTTTTCAGACTTCGAGTGAGTTAACATTGAACTCAATTTATTTATCATGTTGAATGTTTTAAAATTGTGATAGGTGATGTTGTTATTTATGTTAATTTTTTTAAGAGTAGTTATAATTAATGGATTCTACAGGAGGTAGTTGAAGTAAACCAAACAACAACCAGGTAAGGAAATCCCAAAAAATATATATTCCTCCGTGTGCAACCAAATACATTTTATGTACATCCTATAAATTTAAACACGAAAATAACTTCCCATAAAATAGAAATTACCGTAGGAAGTAAATTCCCTCAAAAGCCAAACGACTCCTAAATAATTGTATTCAGACCCTCCGTCTCATCATAAAATTGAGTTTGATAGTCTCATACAAGTCTTTTAGTGTGTATACGACCTAAGAAACCCTAACATAGGGATTGCCTTGCAAAAATTATCCCACTAAATTATATCCATAGGCCAGTCATGTCGCTTCGCCAATTGGTAACCAATCCCGGAAAGGCGGAGATGCACCACTCACCAAGAAACCCTCTACTAGGCCACGATCATGGAGAGAAAAGTATAACACGCGAGCCACAGTCACATGACAAAGATCTATAAATAAAGATAAAGAATGCCAGATGAAGGTAAGTTATTTTTACCCCCAAAAAGAATATAGAAAGGTGATGGTACTAACTTGATCATTGGAGACTCTTCTCTGGGGACCAACCTTGGGTGCTTGAAAAACTGGATTCGTCGTGCCAATTCCAGGAACTATACATACCTGGAAGGATTTCTCCGCATCAGATGTGTCGCCTATGGAGATCGATTCTTTTTTTTCTTTCTGAGTTTTTATAGTCTCTGGGAATGGCCAGAGCCCGTGACAAAGTCACCATGCAATCAACAAGCATGCAAGGATTCTTGAACTCAGGGAGGTCAGTAAACAACGAACTATCCAAACAAGCAAAAGAGGCTCGCAACGACAGTGTGACGACACAATTACAAGCTTGTCACACCCAATAGATCCACAACAAAGGTACAGTCTCGTATCATAGCCAACTTATGCATATGCAAAATGATATGGATACATTAGCTATAGAATTATGAAATCCATTTTATATAATATAGCCATAAGAACCACTTAGTCACGAAACTAGGCACACTAAAGCATACATGTTAAACATCGATTTACATAAATCTGGCAAAATCACACTTGAATTATGTAATTGAATTAAGTAAAGGGCAAACCGTTGAAGTAGCGCGAAATGAAAATAAATAAGCGTACTGATTATTTGGAAGGATGTTACCAAGCCCCGATTCAAATAGCGCACTCAACCCTCGTAACCAAAAAGAACTCGAGACTAAGTATTACTAGCACAATAATATAAAAATACTTTTAGTAAGCGAAAAGGTGTTAACAACGTAAAAACATTATAAAAACTGGTTTGGTTGCATGACCAGTAAAAGATTTATTCATCTTAATTCCATACAATAAATAAGGATCACACCAAAACTTTCCTTCCTAAACTACCATACTTTCCCTATGGAAAATTACAAATCACGTACATATTACATTGATAGCTATGTAAGTCCATTGTTGTTCGCTAGCGAGGCCATAAATGCCCCAAATGGAGAATTTAAAGAATGGTCATCCATTCATCCCTTCTATTTTCTAAAAGTTCTCCCATAGCAGGGCACCATGATATTGCTCCGCCGGAACACCAACCATATCTTTCCATACACCAGTCGCCAGACTTCCAGAACCACCCGCCGACCATACCATCAATCTTCTTCTCCCCGCTTTATCTTGAAGAAGTCTTGGGAAGTTATCCCATGTTAGTTATTCCTCACACCCATACTAGCGTGTTTCTGTTTTAAATAATTTGTTAATCCTATCTGCCTATCTTGTCAAAAATCATTTAAAAACACAAAAAACATCAGATAATTTAACCTAGAAAAGACCAAACATTATCCAAAAAATTTACTTACGACATGCATTAAGATCACCAAGACATCCTTCAAAGGATGTGATCCGGGTTTGCACATCCATCAACCGGAGTAATCCCTTCAAACCACTCATTCGCAACAGGTCATCACATAATCATTGATATGCCCAATCTAAATCAAGAATAGCTATAGCATTCTAAAAAAAACTAGATAAATCCATGAAACACACACCACTGTCCTCACAAGGATAATCTCTAAGAAAAGAAAATTATAAAACAACAAACAAAACTACTTCTCAAAAACACTCTAACAACACACAAACATAATTGCGTAAACGCTCTAATAACAACCTTTTTATAGGCATTACCTAGACTAGGGAAGATGATCCCTCATTATTAAAACACTTGAAAAGTTACGTTTCCACGTTTCCAAAAAATTGGCTGATCGATTATTCAGCCTTGGGAAACAGCATGCCATAATATTCTACATTTTCTACAAGAATAGTCTGAAAAGACCTTGCCCATTTGGCATACTTATCGACCCAAAAGCCACTATCCCTTTTGCTCGGAATACCATTTAGCTATCAGCCCATATAAAAACCGGCCTAAGATACAACACATGGGCTCACTCACATTACAAAATTTATTGCTCAATAGTAACACCACTTATCTCCCAATCGACATATACAGAGACACCACTTCCCAATACAAGAGTATTCATTCATCGAAGCGACACAAATGGGAAAATAACCTATAGACTCTCTTAGTAAAGAAGACACCCATGCCCCACGACAGATACAGGAAGATCGCCCACGACTTTGCATAAGTCTGAAAAAACACCAGCCCAACGACACAAGTGGAGAATCACATGTCTTCTCATCGTGGAGCTAAAAACCCTAATCCCTCCATCTCTCTTACACCATTTCCACAATTCAAATAACCAACCAAAACATTTAAAACTCCCAAATCTGAACATACCATGAGCATACACCATTAAAAAAAATTAACACATATTCACTACACTAAAGAGCTCTTAGACATACCAATCCCACTCTAACATGGTTCAGAGACCATCATCTATAAAAACACTAACCCTAAGATTACAATCAACAACCACCAAAGAACTCAGATCTAAAATGCACAGTTGTTAAAACACGACAACTTCGGAGGCACCACCAAATAATACAATCAAATAACTAAGAAAGAAATTAAAACTACTACAAAAACTATGCAATCACTCTGTAAGATTACCAACATCTCAAAAATATTTAAAAAATCAAGCCTTTACCCTAGTTACACATTCAGAATGCATTTAGGCCTTGCTAAAACCCTCCAATTATCCTTCCAATAAAACAACAACAATCTAGAAAGGCCATATAAGACCCCTAGGCCTCGCGGTAGTTTTCCTACCTCTCTTAATAACTACACAGCTGATGAGCCTCACTCTCCGAGCAATGACCCAATAATCACTAGTGTAGGAAAGGTGGATTAAAGGCAATTTTTTTGGACCAAAGAAGGAACTTTTATGGTGTCTTCTTTGGTTCCGCCTTCAATCCTCTTCGATCAAAGGCGGTTCGTGGAACTACCTTAGTTGGAAATAATTGAAGGTGGTAATTTTCCACCTTTAACTACATGATGGAACCGCCTTTGAATTTCAAGCTCGGAAGTGTTATGAGATCCTTGGGTTCTAATAGCAGTTTCGGCAGCAGAACTGTATTTAGCTTTTGTTACCAGAAGAAGGTTCGGGAACAAAAATGGGGTTCCTAATTTGGATTTTCAATCAGGTAATGAATTACGAACTTGGGACGAGTGTAATTCTGTTGGACGTTCACAAGCTTCAGATACCAGAAGAGTGAACATTTTTCGGTGACTGGTGGTTGCATTCCTACGTCAGGTGTCATTTCCGGTCCAGAATTGGTTTTTTAACCAAATTAATTACTTTCTATTAAACAACTTCCGAGTTTGTAACTATCATCAGCCGTAACGGTTACTAGACATGAAGCTATAATCGTGGTTTTGCAACTCTGAGGAAGGTCGGACACGAACATCTTCCGGAACTGGAAGTACAATTGGCTTCAAAGGTACATGATTTCATTAATTGATAAAACCCCATAAATTATACGCAACCACAATACAATTTAGATTAAACATTGTACACATTGTGTGAGCTTACAAAAATGTATAGATAACGTTAAACAAGCAAGTATCTATACATAGGAATAGACTTCACTTAGATTTCTATTTCATAAAGGACATGTCAATTCCCAATGCTTCTTAACACTCAACAACATGGTTGTAGTTTCAACAAAAATCTATAGATAAGGCTAATTAAGCAAATATATGTAGATAGGAATAGAAAATATGCAAATTCTATTCCTCACAATACTTGTCCCGAGCGTTGGAAAATCTACTAAGGTACCACATTAGGAGTTCCAAGAGTCGCGGATCGTACATGAACTAGGTGTCTTGCCAAAAAAATTCTTTTATTATCGGTGTCATATTGTGAATACGGATTAGAAGCCTTTGGGAACATCTGTGCAGATGGTAAATAGTATTAGTTGTTATGTTCTTTAACACACTTTTCTGCATATAACCTCACATAGTACCCACACTCCCAGGTTTGTGCTTGTTTCTTATACTGATATTTAGAGAATATTATTAGTAAATAATAATTAACAACTTTAAATTAATCGTAAATGTTTATCGAATATCATACCATGATTTGGACTACACGTAAGACCATTGTCACATTCAACCCATCAAATGCACTCCCCTAGATATCCACAAAACTTTGTGAATGTTGAAAGTTCAACGGATCCATCCAGTACACAAGCTTCTTCTCCAAAATAATCAAAATTAATCTCCAATGATCACTACATACAAACATGTATTTTAGTAAAATATTTACTCAAACCCTAACATTCAAGGGCATGTAGGACAATATAAAATCGAAAACATCACATGTCAATATAAGGTGCAATGAATAATTACTCATCCTTGTGGCATATGCTTTTTTGAACATAATCAATCTGGTCTTGCCTCGAACACCCAATCCCTTGGGTCATCGATGGACACAAGTACCCTACCCAACATTTTGCCTTTGATTGGCAAAGTAATACATGTACCTAAGATATAAAATTTTAATGATTAGATAAGAATATATATATTAAATGCAAGTAGTACACGATAGGAAAAAGTTTGAAAATTAAAAATGCACTTAGAATAGAAATAGGGACATTATTGTTCGGTTTACTTGGTCACACTTGCATAATTCCTAGAGATCACTCCTCAACGCATTATGTCTTGATTTCTTCCAAAAACACATTCATACCCCAACGACGTGTACGTGGAGTTAAGATGATGTGCGTTGAGCTAATTAAACAAAATATGGATGAAAGGCGGGGAACCCTTTTGGACTTGTGGCTTTGTTATATCGGGCTTTTTGATGTTAGCCACCCATGCAATTGTTTTCTTTGTCTGTGGACAGCAAACCTTTAAATGACCATTTTTAGGATCGAGGTATACTAGAAAAATCCCTTGAGCGGTTCCTACCTTCCTATAATCTCCTTCAGGCATTATTAAGCTTGCCTTTTGCACCAAGGCTTTCACCACCATTATCCTTACGATTCCATCGGGGATTGGAATTTAATGATGATTTCACATCGACTCATACAAAATACCATCCACGACATGGAGGGGGTTTGCACTCTCACCCACCTCTATGAAAAGCGCACATAGTTGGGAACCCTACATCACTCACATAATGCAAACATTTACAACGTCACAAAATGTAGAAATATTAATAAATAATATATTTTACCTTTTTGGGGGAAGAAAGGATGTTTTGATTGGGAGGTCATTCAATCCTTGGCGTAAATTGCGCTATGTCATGGTATACTTCTATCTCGCCCGGAGAGTGGTGAGATTCTCTTTACGGTGGCTCCCAATCGCTATTTAGATTATATGGATTGTCGGGCAATTGAAGTCCGACGTGCTTCACTAACTTGTGAATTATGATTTTTTGTTGTTCTAACCGCTTGTTCCTTGGAATTTCTTTTTTCTACAAAGTGTAGAGTCTCAATGGCTTAGCCTTATTATATGAATGTACAATTCCAAAATCCCCTCTTTGGGTAAAGAACACGCCAACCCCTCGCGCGGTCTGGGTGGTTATGTTTTCCACTGGCCTCGCACAAAATATCGTGCTTACCAATTGGAATGAGTTGACCTTCAATTTCATCACTTTTCAATTTAGTCTGGTTTAAGACAAATAAAAGATGGTAGAGTAAATAATCTGACATTGGCATGAACATATAAAAAAGTTTACACTTAATATAAAGAAAGTTAATAGTAGTCTTACAACTTTTTTCGCGATTTGAATCACCTCATCTTTCACATATTCACCCTTCTTGTTTTGTTGAGCTCTTAGGAATAGATCAAACCGGTCTTTTTTTTACTTCCAATAGTACAATCAATTTCCGGGCCTCCTCATTCATCCCCCCCCCCTTCCCACCATTCCATTGCCAATAAAACATCTTGGTCAAAAATTTCTTTAATAATCTCTAGCGCCACCAACCTATAACCTCCGCGGCTCTTCCAAAACAGAGTTATGATCAACCTTGCAATTATTCTTTTGTCATCTCTCGTACCCTACAAGGAATGTGGGAAACCGTGTGACACCTACACTCCAAAATCTTAATACATTCGATTGATTTGTACTATACTAACATTTTTTTATTCTCTAATGCTCTTCTCTTGTGGATTTCGCCACTCTCCGGTTGAATATGCTTGTAAGTAAGCCATGAACCGCCTTTTCTTTTCGAGAAGACATAATCTCTTGACAATGTGTACTTGTGTTCTCGCCAACTTATTGATAGCATTTTCATCATCCTCTTTCTTAAGTCATCCATATCCGGTGCTTCGATTTCAAATGGTCTCTATGGTGGCATAAAATGGCTAAGTGGCTATGGATTTTCAAAATAATAAGTGAAAAATGATGGATCACAAAGGAAACGCAAACAAGTACACAGAGGTACCCTGCATTCCATCCATAGGGTGGAGTTGTAATTCTTTGGCATATCGTGCCAATTATCGTAACGTATGTCAACCCTAGTCCGGCCCACCTTCCCAACCCAACTAGACCACGTTGCACGTTCTTCTGACAAGCAAACACCATTTGCATTGAAAATCACAGGGGTCAATTCCTTTATTGCTATCCTCCGCTCAAGCGTTTCACAGTGGTTTTTCACAATTCCTACCACAACCAGAACCTCGTCTTCCTCATCCTCATCCTCATCCACCATTGTTTTGGTGTTTCCATTTCCATAACTTAATTAATCTTCACGACTTCGTGTCTTAGACATTCTTCTATACAAAATATAAAGTACACTATTTGATCATTTCATCGAACTGGACAAACCCTAAAAATTAAACACACAATAAATAAATACTTTATATTGTGCGCCATTTAAAATTAAGCAACATCAACACACTTTTTTTTATCTACACAATTTCTCAATCCACTTATAACATTAGCATGAGCACACAATTGAAACATGGTGAATAACATTTATTATAACAATACCCTTGAAGGGAAATTACTCATATGTAATAGAGAATGGAATACAGACCTAGAGTTCATGTAAAAGATGATCTATTTTTTCCATCATTGAATAACTTTTGAAACCCTTGTAAAATTCCATTCCCTGCTTCAAACAACAACAAATATTTGCAAAATGGAGCACCTAGTTAAGAGTTTTTGTTTGTGAAACCCAAACAAAGATCAAGTGGAATATTTGATGAAGAAATATGGTAGAATTGGGTTTAAGCGGTTTTTGGATGAAAAAAGATTAGGTAAACGCGGATGAATAGTGAATTAATTATCCCCTTTGAATTGGATTTAATGCCTTTTAGGGATTAACAATAAATAGAGCTTCCAACTATGTAAGCTTGTCTGCTCTATATTTTCCTCTAAAAGACATATTTACAATTTCAGAAATGATTCGGTTCTTAATGATTGGAAAAGATGATCATCTTTCTCAATCGGAAGATATGATGGGTACTAAAAAAAATACCCAATTTAGTTGATTTCAATCTTTCAAAACCCAATTACAAACCCTAGGCTCCCTTTTCGAGTTTGAAAAGAAGAAACTGTCCAATTCGAAGAGGCACAATGTCAAGGATGAGGGAAACGAGAAGGAAGAGAAACCACGGTATTGCTTCGAGCCGGAGCCACGATCCTTTCACCAAGATTGATTGGAGCAAGAAATTTTTCAACGGAGAAGCCGAAAGGAGGTATGTAAATTTTCTTAGATTAAGGAAATGTACTAATCCTAAGGAAGTGCGTAATTAGGAAATGGAGAATTTTTCACTTGGCTATATATTGAGGTATTTTAAAAATCAAGGGATGGACAAATTGATGACTTTAGAAGAGAGTGTTCACATGGACGAGGTTGTCCAATTTTACATAAATTTAGGACAGAAATTTGGGAATAGTGAGTTGACCATGGTGAACAGAATAAATGTCAATGTCACCAAGTACAGAATTAACGATGTCTTAGGGAATGAATATGCGAACCCAACCAAACTTAGGCCCGACAATCCCGATGGTCCCTTTGAAATCTATCATTAACAGTAGAGGTTGGGTGTTAATAACTTGCCTAGTTGCATTGGGGAAGAAGTACTTTGGTAGGGTAGAGGATACCCCGCGTAAGGCCGAGAGCTACAATGTTAGTAAACTAACTTTTGAACAGAGGCTAGTATACGAGTGGATATGTATAAATCTTTTTCCATCGGGAGAGCATGCTTGCGAGCCAACTATAGGTAACTTGATGCTATTCTATTACGAAATGGAGGGCATTCCAATTAATCATGGTTATACTATCATTAACTACATGTTGAAGGCGACGGGGACTTAAAAGAAAGATCTCCACTGCAGGGGATTAGTCATTGCATTTCTTAAGTAGTTTGGGGTCGTACCTGCAGATAGGCCACTTGGATTAGAATCCTATGACGAGAGTAGGTTTGTACACAAGCAATTATAATTGGGCGATAATGGCAAATGGTGTCACAAGGTGATCCTGGGGGAGCCGATAAAGCTGCAAAGAAAGCTTAGGATGCAGCGTTGGATATGGCAGAGCCATTACGTGAGTGCACATAATGTGCCACTTATAAATTTTTTATGTATAGCATTTCCTTTAAATTTATGTCCTTGACTTGGTTTCCTATATTTTTCAATGTAGGTGGTTATGGTGACAAGAAGAGTTAGGTCTTGAGGTACTTAATGTGCATTCGAGGTGATGTTACCAAGGGAAATAAAGAATCGGGACTTTTTGAATCCCGTCATGCCAAGTTTATTAAGATCGCTAAGGTGCAGTTGCAGCTTTCTGATGAGGAGACCATTCCGAACTTCACCCCATAATTCTCAGAGAGTGGCCTTGAAGACAAAGATGAAGAAGCCGCCAATGAAGATGAGATTGATGTTGAGTTTGTTGCAATGTTTGGAGATGATTAGACAATTTTATTTGAATGTGTATGAGATTGAAAGAGGACTTCCTATTTGAATTATGTCCTGCATACTACTTTTGTTTAAACATCAACTTAGATTGTTGGGTTTTTAATTGTTTGTTTCGTATCATAATGTCTTTTGCATATATTTATTGAGCTAGTATTTTTATTTAAACCAATATCACCCAACAATGTCGGCTTGTAGAGCATAGCTCTCGAAGATTTTTATTTCCAGGATGGTATGCCTGCATGACCATTGGAGTTGAAGGAATTCCGAATCCGGAACTCTGTCGGGCCAATGCAATATATGCACATGGAGAAATTCCTATTCCAGAAATGTGTCGGCCCTTATGGATAAACCTAAGTTATATGTACAGTACCATAGTTGATAATCTTCCGGGCTTGGAAATACTACTTCCGAATTCATGTGTCATTTCTGGTCCAAACCTGGTGTCGTTGACTCCATTTTACAATATGAAAAATAAAATGTATGAACTCACCCTCTTGGTTTCCGAGTTTGCTTTAAGTTTTCATGTCTTAATAATATGGAGTTGAATAATCTTCCAAACTCAGAATAGAGGTTCCGAGTTCATGTGGTGTTTCCGTTCCAAACCTGTAATTAATGCACATTTTTTGCTATATTTTTTATTGGTTCCATATTCGGAACCAGGGAATCAGCTCTTAATTAAGCTCAGCTGATACTCTTCCAAACTGGGAAGAGTATATATTATTTTTTTAATATGGCAAAATGCCCAAATCACTCAATCGAAAACATTAATCTGCGACCCTGAGAAAAGTTCCGGAGCCGGAAACCCTTTACATTCCAAAACTTTAAACTCCAATTCTAAGCCTGTCACTGTAAATCATGTCATAGTCACAACAAGGTTGGGGGGAAAGGGCAACTCAAAGGGAGGTGCTTCAAAGAGGTCAAGTGAAAATGCGGGTCAAATGGATAGAATTGTATCTCGCCAAGCTCAATCGAGGTACAATAACTTACGATCGAATGGTAAATTTCAAGATTGTTATGTCATACACCTTAATGTGTATCATAGCATAGGCCTAACCGATCTCGTGTAATGTTTTGAAGACCGACATGTTCTTAAATTGTTGATTACTAATGAACAGTCACACTTTGATGAAGTGTGCAAGTTTTATAGCAATTTTCATCAGAAAGAGAAGGAGAGAGGGGGTGAGTATGAAACTAAGGTGAATGAGTACATTATTGACCTTGGTACATGGATAATTAATGAATTTTTAGATTTTCCGTACCAAGGTCCCAAAAATGTGTTCCTTGATGACATCATGGGACCCTTGAATGATGTATATCACAAAGAGGCTTGGCCACTACAGTCTGACTACCTGTATGTTGACCCAATTGTTGTAGTCATAGGTACTTCCAATGTGACTCAACCAATTTCGGGAAGCTTGAGAGTTGTAGTTTGACATGTCTGACCATATATCAGAGGATTGTGTACGAAATGATAGCAAGATGTATTGTACTCACACCCGGCCACATTACCGTGCCTAATTGTTCGACACTAATGATGTTCTATTACATCATTAAGGAGAGGAAAATCAATCCCGGTTCCACTATCTTTAATCACTTGTTCAATCCCGGCCAAGAATTGAACAAGGTATAAAAATAATTTACACATAAACAAGTATCTTTATTTTTATCATATACATTTCAGCGTATGTTAAATATTTTTCACCTTCAGAGGAAACAGGTACTAGTTACATGAAAGGGTTCAGGGCATGCTACAAATGGGCACGTGGTGAACTGTCTTAGATAAGGGAGTGCATCTGGAAGTTGGAACGAAGTCAGCACACTTACGAGCGTCACTTGGAATCTTCTTCTACATTAAGACTTAGTAGAAGCTCTTCTGCTTGATGAACAATGTGTAGATTAGGCAATTGTTGCTGAATGGAATTATGCTCAGAGTATCATTTATAATGCTCAGAGTAATGTCGAGAATTACTAGGACATTGTGGGGGACCCAAAGCAAATGAATGAAAATGAGGTGCAACACAAGTTTGTGGCAGCTCCTAGAGTATTCTATTGTTGAGAGGTTTCAGAAGAAAAAAAAAGGAAGGAATCCCACATCGATGGCATGTGGGAATTAGAGAGAATAAATTACTTATAAATAGTATCACTCCATTCTTTCTTCTTAAAATCAGTTTGACCCTATTTAAGCTCATTTACAAATATGGTGTTTAACAAATGGATCTCAAATGACTGTTCTAAGTTAAATTTTTGACCCGTTAATTAATTTTTGGGTAGTGTCTAAATGATTCAATTATTCAGTTTTAGTTTTAATTATTTAGTTTTGAGCTTCTAATTGAACTTTCGAGTTGTAATCAAGCCTAGAGCTCAAACTAGAGCTTGGTTATCAATTATGAGCTGAATACGAGCCGATCTCGAGCTTTGTTAATTTAAAACGAGCTGAGTTCGAAAATAAAAACTAGGCTCGAGGTGATTTTGACACGAGCTTGAACATAGTTATTTTTTTCGAGCTGGGCCCGAACCTAGGGAAGCTCGGGCTCGGATCAGCTCGACCTCACCCCTATATTTAATTTTAATAACTAATAAGTGGGAAAACTTATAATTTTAAAATACTAGTTTCGAGCTCGTAATCGAGCTTTTGAGTTGAACTCAAGCTTGGTTATATATTGAGCTGAATGAATTTTTCATCATTAATAATTGGGTCAATGAAAATAACCAAAAGTATTTTGAATTGATTACATGTCGGGTTATATAGTTGATCTATCGGGTTGAATAGTGTTCGAGTTTAGATCGGGTTTCGGGTTAAGTCTGGTCGAGTTGGGTGCGGGTTCAGGTTAGATTATGGTCGTGTCGGGTTTGGGTTCGGGTTGAATCTGGTCGTATCGGGTTCGGGTTCGTGTTGATAGCTCTCAGGTCGGATTCGGGTTCGAGTTGAATTCGGTCGTGTTGGGTTCGTGTCGGGTCAATATTTCCCGGGTTATAATCAGGTTTCGGGTTGAAGTTCGGTCGTGTCGGCTTAGACTTGGGTTGAAATCTCTCGGGTTAAATCGATTTTCGGGTTAAATCGGTCGTTTCGGTACGTGTCGGGTTTCGGATTCGGATCAGAGACTGACAGCTCTAATTATGTGTTTTCCATTTTAACAATGTGAAGTTTGTGCATTGATAATTGTGATGCTGTCACTTTGTATTTGCACTTTTGTTCTGATTGTGCAACAATATTATGGTATTCACATGATTTTAAGTAGAAGTCAGATGTTACAATTGGCTTTTTTTTATAAAAAAATGAAACGTTATGAAGTGAAATAATTAATTTAGTTAGAAATCATTAAATATTGAATACAATAAAAATGATTATTTTTATAATGTTTCATTTAATTTTTTTAAAGTAATTATTTATATGTTGATATTCATTTAAAATGTTATCGTATTTATGTGTATCTCACCGCAATAAATAAAAGTAAGTATCGAATGACCTAATTAGTCTAACTAATTATAAAATATCCCCATTTAACAGTTAGTCGGTCTAAAATAAGATTTTGTCATATATAATAAATAAATAATATGTATACATATTTCTATCAAGAGTACTCTATCATTGTATTAAAAAAATTCAAACATTTTGTTATTTCAGATTATGTGTTTATTTGGATTTTCTTTAGCGATATATATAGAGTATGAGATATTTATGATTTTAAATATATTTTTAGAAGTTATATATTTTAACAAGGTGTGATTGATTATATGTAGTAAATAATTAAGATCAGTAACATATTATAATATTAGTTTGTTATTTTTGAACAAATTTGGTTTAAGTTAGTCAAAATGACTTCAATATCTTTGGTTGACAGCACCAAACAAACAATTTATATTATATGGTGGTTGGGATGAAACATTACATACCGTTTAGCTCACATCACATACATTTAGCAAATACATATTGATTTATTATCAACAGATATTTCATACTCTTATCACTATAACTTTTGGCAATTTTTTAGGAAAAACTGTCTTTCCATAGGCATATATAAAGAGGTAGATTAATGAAAATTATATGAAGGAAAAAAGTTTTACCTACAATATTAAAATTTTAATATGCAACGTGCAGTAATCATAAGTTTATGGTCTGATTAATGCAACCCAAAAATTTAACTTGATTTATTCTAATTTGCTGTTTAAACTTTGGTCTTTCCATAACTTATGAAAATACTGTCTTTCAAGAGACGGTCTCATGTCTTTTAAAAAGTAAATTAGTTTTATGCAACAATTAATATTTTTCTTTATAAAATACATATATTGTTTTCATTTAAATATAAAATTATTATATATTAACAAAAAAATAATTAAATTATAATATTAATAAATACATTAATTTATTTTAAGTACTTCATCGTGTGTATTTATTATTGAGTCCATTTCTTGAAAGACTGTCTTTCCATAAATTTTGAAAATACCAAGTTTAAACGGAAAATTAGAAGAAATGAAGATAAATTTTTTGGATTGCATTAATCGGGTCATATAATTTATAATTACAACATGTTGCATAATAAGGTTTTTTACATTGCAACTAAAAATGTTTACCATTATATTATTTTAATTAAATCCCGTATTTTCATAATTCAATGGGAAGTAGGTATTTCTCAATATTTTGCCTTTATTATATAGATATAACAAAAATTTATTACTTATTAAAATTATAAAATTATATTTTTCATTTTCATTCATAAATCCGTGCATTGCAAGAGTGTTATCTAGTAACTGAACATTTGTTATGGGATGCAACTCTCTACCCTCTCATCTTCTGGGAATACCAATTGATTATGATGAACTCATTTAATTGCTTGTTTTTTAAAAAAACAAAAACAACCAAATACACATAAAACTATTTTTCAATTAAAGGATGTATAATGAATTTCACCAAATGTGAGTATAAAGAGTAAAAAAGAATGTTAGGTAACAAATAAATAACCACTTCTGATTTTTATTTATTTTTTATACAAACTCACGTCTGAATTAAGTTCAATAGATGAAGTATAATACTCCATTTTAGATAAAATGATACAATTTTTCTTTTCTTCTATCTTAGTAAAATGACATAATTTAAAATTATTTAAAATAGCAAATGATGTGTTGTTAAACTCTTACAATATCCATTTTAACTCAGACTGAATTCCCTGTTTTCCCAACATAAAATTACTTTTTTACACTTATTCCTTACCACATCAACTTATTTTATAATATCCACTTTAACTTACAAATTCAGACTAAATTCACTATTTTTCCAAAAATTCTTACGTTTTCACACTTATTCCTTGCCACATAACTTGCATAAAATAACAAGTCAAAAAACAATCGTGTAAGATCATATTAGAATGTCATTCATCATCAAATATGACTAAAAGTAGTTTATTGTTAAACTCATATAATACATCCATCCGTACTATACATAAAATATATTCATTGAATCATCACCAAAATAAGGTCGCAATTGTATTTGGTAAATGATATACTTTTTTGCATGATTAATGGTCTATTTATTTTTTTACAGTATTAAATAATTATGTTTTATTGTCAATATCTCTAGTTACATGTAACGATTCTGCATAACAAATTATATTTAGAAAATGGATGTTAAAGACAAATCTAACACAACTCACATAATATATTTATAATGTTGTATATGTAATTTATATTAAGGGTTCAAGTTTACTAAATTTGATTTTGAAAAAATAAATATATCCAACCTTGTGGGATAGGGGAAGTAGAATGTCACAAATTAAATAACTATATACTTATATCTAAACGTGATTCACAAATATACAATAAATTAGTTATTGCTGGATGATAGTTGAATTAGATGTCAATTTCACTTATTATAATAATTGCTGGTCATTTTCCCCCACCAACTATGAATAATATTTTTTAAAATAAAATGTGTTCAAAAACACCGCGCATTGTGTGCATCCCGCTAGTACCCAATCTAAGAGGAGAATTAAACTGCTGCCATGTTCCAAATTTTGTGATCCGGTGGTTTCTTTGAGTACTATAAAAGGTCAATCCGGAAATAATTCGAAATACACATAAATCAACATTCTTCTTTCAATTAAATGCTTATATAACCCTCAATTTTTTGTTATGTGCACATATAACCCCAATTTTTTTGAAAGTGTGGTTGTACCCAAAGTTATTGAAATGAGCAGTTGTACCTAAAAATGAGGGGGGAAATGGGGTACTCAGGTATAAATTTACATATTTTGGCCGGACACAGGTATATCTGAACTTTTAAAAATCAGCATGGGTACATTAGCACTTTTGAAAAACTTAGGGTTATATTTGCACTTTCCAAAGAACTGGGGGTCATCTAAGCATTTTACTCTAAAATATATTATATAATAAGTCATATCCAATGGGTCATTATGTAATTAACCCAATAAGTTATCATCTAACATTTTCTTCCTCTATTCTTTTTCCTTTGCCTCGAGTTAGTCGATTTGGGTTCCAACATTGAGTTATTAGGGACGGGTTATGAGTTAGCGTTAGTCATATTTAGAAATTTTAATCTGGGTTATCAGACTGTGTTCCAAACTCAAGTTGTCGAATCGAGTTTTTGCCGAGTTGTTCGCGAGTTTTTCATACCCATGATTTACAACTTGGTTCGTTTACAACCCAGCTAAATGACTTTTATCTAACGAGTCATTTAGTTTTGACACAACAAGTCACTTTGTTTTAAACAATTGGTCATTTATCAGTTTATCCAATTTACTTAAATTTTAACCCAACTTGTAAAAAATTTGTTGTCTTACTATAAAAAAAATCTACGGGTCACACGCTACCCAACCCAATTCTATCCAACCAAAAATTATCCAACGGGTAACCTTTTATCCAGCTCAACTCAACCCAACAATTACAACTCATTTATATCAATTAACCTAATGAGTCATTATCCAATAAGTCGTATCCAATAAGTGAAAATAGTAAATGGATAACGGTTATTCATCAGTGACCTGGCCCGTTTGACTGCCCTAGTACATGGAGGGAGTTTATTTATTTTCTCATCAAATATTTGTCATTTTTTCACTCATTAAAATTAAAGTAACCAAATCAAAACTCATTTTCCTATTAGTCCAATAGGATGCAATATAGAGCTAAAATGTGGATAAGTATTTACGAGATTGTGCGTTTACATTAGCTGGGCTAAATCAGAAATCAATTACTCACTCTATCACATTTCAAACTATGATTTAACTATTTATTTAGTCAAAAAATTTAAACTTTGACACTGAAATTGAATAAGTATATAAATATAAATATAATTGAATAAAACATTTGTTAGATCAACTAAAAGTGTGCAGTTTGAAATGGACGAGGGAATATATATTTTTTTCAAGTGAAGAAAACTCCAAATTGTAAAAGACCAGAGGTGACCCTGGTGATAACAATTTGAAGCATACGAGGATGATCATGCACTTAATAAAGTAAAGATGCGCGGATCTGATTCATAAACAAACTCTTAATTAATGGATCTGATCTGACTAATCATGGAATCTCTGGAAGCTGATCCCTTGCAAATTAATGCATGAGTTGGGATCTAAGTGGAATGCCAGTTGAATAATTAACGTGGGACGAATATGTCTGTCACTCACGTTCTTCTCCGACGATGTCGATCTATGGATCTTCCGTTCGAAATTAAGCCGGCTGTGTTCAGAGCATTTTGCTTATTTTAATGATGTACAGGAGAATTACACCCATTTATACATGTATTTAATATGAAGTCCGAGGAAAATCCAATAATCATATAGAATCGAAATAGTATAGAGTCCGTCTCTTGAAAGACGGTCTTTCCATAAGTAATTTAAAACTCATACACTTTCGATCTTCCGTTCTCCACCATCTTTTTATGGGGAGAAAGTAGTACTGTCTTCATTTGAATGCTAAATTGCGACAGCAGAGTCACTTTGATGTTGTATCTTTCACCAAAAATAATCTCTTAATAGAAGGTATAATTTTTTTAATCGAAATAATAATACTTTATTTATCAATTAATTGTTATAAATCTCGTTTCATTTACTTGTAGGATCATATTATAATTATTTATACGTTATGATATATTTTAAAAGTTTTTCAAAGTTATACGAAATTCGTTGTAATAAATAAAAACAAACATCAAATTACTCTGTTAGTTACATCGATTATAAAATAACTCTGTCTTACAGGTAGTAGGTCTAAAATAAGATTTCGTATAATTTTAAGAGTCTGTCTCTTAAAAGACGGTCATTCCATAAGTTATGGAAATACCAAAGTTTAAACTGCAAATTTAGAAAAAATCATGATAAAAATTTTTGGGTTGCATAATCTGATCATAAATTTATAACTATTCCATTTGCATAATAATTTTTTAATATTGCAACTAAAAGTTTTACCTCTCTATAATTCTCATTCAAACCCATCTTTTTATATGCCTATGGAAATGCGGTCTTTCCCAAGATTTTGCCTAATTTTAAATACTTGCATTTACGCTGAATGAAATAAGTGGATAAAATTAAATTTTAACTTTAAAAAATGAAATTAAAGGTATCTTACCAAAGAAATAAAGTGTGTCAATATTTAAAAAATCGATAAGTATGTCAAATACAGTGTAACATAAGGAGTAATAATTGTTTCAAACACAAGATAAAGTACATATACTTTTTATATCCTAGATCAAACTGCACTGTTTGACTTTCAATAGTTGACCATAAAAATGTTTGATCCTTAATAACTTTCATTGAGGATAGTTAAAATTTAAAAAGTTGATATTTTGAAGAAAAAAATTGTTGAAACAAATCTAACAAAATATCACAAAATAATTTTCATACTTATACATCAATTTAGTTTCACAGTCAAAGTTAAAAAGTTTCGACTGAATGAATATTCAAATTGCAGTTTGAGTTGGAATAAATAAATACTCCCTCTGTCTCATTCAAATTTTCCTATTTTCAATGTTCGTCAGTCCCAATCAAAGGTTCACAGTTTGACTAATGCCTTATTTGGATTGAAATTTGTGGCTGGAATTTACCCAATCCATTTCAATCCTCCACCTTTGGCAGGAATTTGGCCGCATCACATGCATAAATATTCATGCAAAAAGGTGATAATGAACCTTTGATTTGGACAGAGGTAGTATGCTTTTACCCCCTTTTGAATAACTTATGAAATGCAGATTTCCATTATAAATAGGCAATATACCAGTATAAATTTTATATGCTTGTGAAAGTGCGAATATAACACTTAGATAATTGAAACTATGGAAACAACCCTAACTAGTAGATAAAAGTGTCAATATAACTCTCATATGACACTTCTAGCATAGACCTAGACATTCTAGCAGTTGACCATTTTGGAAATGATTAAAGTGCCCCTCGGGCCAAAAGCTGAATTATGCAGACAATTATACCATTCCCCACTACCGCTACTCCACGCGCCCCACCATGCACCGCCACTGGCATTTTTGTCCATCTCCACCGATGTCATCGTCAATGTGCACGTCGCTGCTATTCTCGTCCACCCACCTATGTCCGTCCATCTCCACTGTTGGTATTGTCGCCGCTGCCATCTTCGTTCGTCCATCTCCACCGCTACCATAGTTGCGGCGCTCCACCGTTGTCATCCTCATCCCCATCCACCACACCTCCTCCTCAGCCCTACCCCTCTACCACCACCATATCCCATCCTCCTCTAACGAGCCCATCACCTAAACCCACCACTCCGATTTGAAAACCCCCCGCCAACCATCTCTGCCTCCAATTATTTCCAGCCTAACTCTGCTAACCATTTCAAAAAATTTAAGCATAATTTTTTTGGAATGGGCATTTTTGTATTTTTACTTATTTTCTAAAGTTATATTGACACTTTTAATTATTAGAATGTTATATTGATACTTATGTGAATTATATAAGGTTATATAAGCATTATTCTCATTGTTAATTGTAGAGAAAAGTGTATATATAACCCTACATAATTCATATAAGTACAAATATAACTTCTTTTAATAATTGAAAGTGCAAATATAACACTAGATAGTAAGTGTAAATGCAAATGTACACATTCCGGCATATTTAGGTCGGAATTTAGTGAAAATATTATTTGGCTCCTCTGGAAAAACAAAAAAACACGAAATGTCTATAATGCCCTAAACCCTAATTTTCCTTACTCATTTGTCTTTGTCTTTCTTTTTATCCTTTTCTTTCTTCTTTGCATTCTTTTTTCTCTCCGCCATTATTTTCCTTCTTCGTCGGTTCTTTCTTCACTTTACATCGTCTGCAATGCCAGGCGATATGCGACATAGTGGTTTGACGCAATTTGGTAGTGATGAGGCGGGCAATGGAGCAACTTGGTTTTGGGTGGGCTGTGGTGGCTTGATATCGAGTGCGAAAGAGTGGTTGCAGGAGAGAGGGCAAGCGGAGGTGCTAGGGTAATGGTTTGGGTGGACTGGTGGGGGGCGTTGCGAATGTGAGGTGAGAGGTGGGGTGAGGTGTCTAGTGTGGTGGCGGTGAGCGGGATGAGCTAGGGTTAGAAATGGAGGGTGCAGGTAAGGTTCGACGGCAGTGCTTAGATCAGGCGATGGAGGAGGCTTCAGCCGCTGGTGGTGCGCGAATTCAATGGGTTGGGATGGGGGGTTTTGACGGGAAGGGCAGGACAGTGGTGGTGGTGATAGTGTGGGAGATTTTGATATCTATGGTTTGGGGTTTTCAGATCGAAGCGGCAACGGAGGAGGTAACATGGCGGAGTGGTGGAAGACGTGACAACGAAGGTGGTGGAGGTGGAGCAGTGACGGAGGAGGAGGTGGAAACAGAGGTGGTGGATGTGGAGCGGCGGCATTGGCATAATAGCGGCGGGCAAAACAGTATGACTAATATAACTAGAGTCTGTCTCTTGAAAGACGGGTTTTTCATAAATGATGGAAAGACCAAAGTTTAAACTGCAAAATAGAATAAATCAAGATAAAAAATTTGGGTTGTCTTAATCGGGTTATAAACTTATAACTACTGCACATTGTATAAGAAATTTATAACATTGCAACTAAAACCATTTACTTTTCTATAAATATAACTCAACCAGTCTTTCCATGGGCATATAGAAAGACGGTTTTTCCAAAACATTGTCTATAATTAATATGACTAATATGGTGATTTGATATATATTT
The DNA here is from genome assembly GCA_032355605.1 of Rubia tinctorum. Lineage (NCBI taxonomy): Eukaryota > Viridiplantae > Streptophyta > Magnoliopsida > Gentianales > Rubiaceae > Rubia > Rubia tinctorum. The sequence goes on along the minus strand of JAULKM010000012.1, from coordinate 13,112,412 downwards.
TTTATTTATTACAATAAAGTAATATATACATATATATTAAAATGAATATAACATATAAATAATTATTATTCGGCATTATAAATTATAAATGTGAGATTTATAATGATCAATCTAACTGTTAGTCGATATAACATGATAACTTCTCAACTTTATTAAGTTAAATTCAATTCATATTAGGCAAAGTATTGGGAAAGACGGTCTTTCCATAGGTTTATGGAAAGACGAGATTTAATTAGAATAATAAAAGGTTAAAGGTTTTTGTTGCAATATTAAAGTTTTATTACGCAACGAGTAGTAGTTATAAATTTTATAACCCGGTTCATGCAACCAAAAAATTTATCTTCATTTTTTATAGTTTACACTTTAAATCTTGGTATTTCCATGACTTGAAAGACCGTCTTTCAAGACAAGCACTCTTCATATTAACCGTAAAAACAAGACCTAAACTTTATCGACGCAGTTTTACTTTTTAGAAACACTTAGCTACGTATAGATGTGATCAGTGATGTGAGCGACATCGATATCTTTCACGCAAAATTCTATTATTAGCCAAGTTTAGAGACCCGAGAGAATGTTTTTCCAGAGATAGAAACGTGTAACAATTCACCGCACAAAAAAATCTACTACTCTCTCCGTTCATTAACATTGACATACTTTTCTTTTTGGGATAATTTTTAAACGTTGGCACACTTCATTTCTAGCAAATTTTAGGTTATTTTCATCCACTCAATTTACTTTTTACTCTTTCAATGAATTGTCAACCACTAATTTTACATTCATAAATCCTTGTGCCAAAAGAAATGGTGTCGAGAACCGGAGGGAGAATGTTTTCCCGTAAACAAATGCGACGAACAGTGAAAACTGACTCAGTCAACTAGTCAACTGGCCGGTGGCGGTAGTAGTAGCAGAAGAATTTGGGCCCACAAATTTGCAGTTATTTCCAGTGGTTTGTTTTGTTAACAATTCTTAATCTTATATACATACAGACGGTATCCCATAATTAATTAGTTAACTTATCAGTAATTTCATTTTAAAAATTAAAAGATAAAATGATCAAAATCTAATCTATCATCCTTATTTTGAGGGATAAATTATAATCATAATTTTTACACCACAATATACGGTCTGGCAGGTATACCAGGGGTACGCCATTTGCAAATACAATTACACTTTCAGTTAAATTATTAACGATTGAGGCGGGAAAACGAATAAATTTTAATACAAATTTTATCCTCGGAACGGATTTTATGCTCTACAAATTTAAATTTCAAAACTAGAGCATGTATTCATCAATGGCGATAGATTCGGGAGTAATTAATCTCGCCGGCTTGTGGCGACTCCGCTCGAACATCCGATCAACTCCCGGCTAGTTACGACGACCGCGATTGTAATCGACCATTCCGATGCTGGTTCTCCTGTCTCCAGCGCAGTAATTTGTCCTCTTCGCCGCTGTTATTTACTGTCGGTATTTGCTGTTGAAATGTCAACACTCCTATATCAATTATTTTTACTATCACTGGAATTTTACATGCTGTAAGAGTGCAATTCTTTATGTCGAGCTTCTGGATTTTCCAGAAAAGTATTATTAGCTCATAAAAATGATGGAGCAAAATCCACCAGGGCAGCTGGGCATATTTATATGATTATGGAAAGGGAATCGATTTGGATAGAAACCCCCACGATAAGGGCTGGTGTAGTGTGTCGAGTCACACTCCATTTGGGCATTTTCTGGCTTTTGGTTCTGGTTTTGCAATAGTGCTTATCCTGTGGACCTTATATGTTTTGTCCTCAATTGCGTGTCTGCTGATTCATTTGGACTGTCCGATTTCTTGCAGAAAAGCTCTTCATAGAACTTCCATTCACTTGCTTGTTTCTCCTGTTACCTAACTGCACACGCAGGCATTTATTTAGTCTAGTACTCATTCATTCTTCTTCTTATCTTACGCTCTAAAAGAAAAGTTCCCCACCAACTTGCCCCCCAGCAACAGTCATTCTTAACATGTGTTTCTTGCTTCTCATATAACTGTCCAAATTGCTGAATTTTCTGCGCTCCTGATTCCTTGGATTTCTTGTCCATCTGGGATCTTTTAGTTGCTGTAAAAAATAAATGAGTGCTTTGGGACTGTGAAAGAGCTGCCATGGATATTGAAGCTCGTCGAAATCCCATCAAGGTGAGGCATTTGTACCTGGTGTGTGTTTGTGTGTGTGAGGATTTGCTTACTTATGCTGGTGCTTGTTGATGTTGCAGAGAGAGTCGTGGAGGACGGTTTTGACATTAGCTTATCAGAGTCTTGGTGTGGTGTATGGAGATTTAAGTACTTCACCTCTGTATGTGTACAAGAGCACTTTTGCAGAGGACATTAAGCATTCGGAATCGAATGAGGAGATATTCGGGGTCCTGTCTTTTGTGTTCTGGACATTGACTCTCATTCCACTCCTCAAGTATGTGTTTGTGGTGCTCCGGGCCGATGATAATGGCGAGGGCGGGACTTTCGCGCTGTATTCGCTCCTGTGCCGCCATGCCAGAGTGAACACTCTGCCGAATGGCCAGGTTGCTGATGAAGCTCTATACGAGTACAAAAACGATGAGATTGTGTCTACTGATAAGGGTCCTGGTTACAGATTGAAGTCTACATTGGAGAAGCACAAACTTCTGCAGAGGATGTTGCTTGTCTTGGCTCTGATTGGAACTGGAATGGTCATAGGGGATGGAGTCCTTACGCCTGCACTTTCAGGTATGGAGAGCATGATTGATTATTCTGTGTCTTTTTTCCTGGTTGTAAGAAAGCCTGTCAATTTGACGAGAGATTCTTTTGGTTGTATCTGCAGTTTTTTCTGCAGTTTCTGGACTAGAACTTTCGATGGCGAAAACACATCATCAGTGTAAGCTTCTTGATTATGAGTTTGCTTCAATTGTTTGTGTCTGAATTTGTTGAACAGTTCTACCAAATTTAGTTGATAGATGCGTATAAGTGTAACCTACTTTTTGCATCAGTTGGGGTTTTCACGAAAACCGTCTCTCTCCCTTTACATGTGAGGTATACCGGATATGCTTGGTTTTGTTTTGTTTGGTTTGGTTTTAGGTGAGTTTATCATGCTTTCTTGGCTTACAGTTGAGATAGTTGAAACTGAACAGGCTTAAGGTTTTTGGATCAGAAAATGGTTGGTTAGAAACCAAACTTACCTACTGAGTCTGGACTGTAGAATAGAATGTATGGATTTGGAAGCAAAATGGCCTTTTATAGAATTAACTGGCAATCATTTAGACTTTTCAAGATGCTTATTTTGTCATTTGCTAATTGCCATAGTTATGATATTAATAATGTTAAGGGTGCTGGGAGGGGACCCGAAAAATTGATATTTCAATCAATTTGTACATGCTGATCATTCTAGAGTTTCTTAAAAAATTGTGGTGTTTGGACAAAAAACCAAAGAAGACTGTGAGTGGAAATATCAACGTTTGTGGGTCACCTACTTTTCATGCCTCATCAAGATTGCACTAGTTGTAAAAGTGAGGCCTGCAACTTGTACATTTAAGTATTGGTCCAGATGTAAGCATTAAATGTGTAATCTCCAACTAGCGTCAAGTCCTCGCAAAACATTACACTATGTCACCATCGATAATCATTGCAGAGAAAAGGCAGCTTTAAATGGAATGAAGTATTCTGAACTTCTTGTTAAGTGTCCCACATTAGTGAAGAACAAAGTTATTTCTTAATATATATGATCTTAGATATCTCTGCGTTGTACTGAATGGTTTTATGATAGAAACATGTGACTCTTATACTTGTGTTAGAACAACTGTTGGATCAACGACTCAGTTGGGATTCATTTTATGATGATCACAGTCATCTTTGTCGTGGAAGTGTTGATTTTCTCAGCTTAATATTTCTTGATCTTTTTCTCCACAGATGTACAAGTTCCCCTTGCTTGTGTCATATTGGTTTCGCTGTTTCTTCTCCAACATTACGGCACCCAGCGTATAGGATTCCTCTTCGCGCCAATTGTAATAACATGGCTTTTCTGCATCAGTGCCATCGGAGTGT
>JAULKM010000012.1:13087540-13100527 GCA_032355605.1 Rubia tinctorum | reverse complement strand
ACCGGACCCAATTCATTTCGGATCCTACTCAAAACTGAGCCCAAAAGTTGACGAAAATCAACTATTTTCCAACATATTCTATACTTTTCATCATAATCGCAACAAGCAACCACAATTACACCGAAACACTACTACAATACTCAAAACCACCACAATTGTACTGAAACACTACCATCAATCACAACCAACAATGCCAATTCCAATAAAAACACCTGTATAAAAAGCTGAGAACTACTCCACATCAACAACAACAACTGCAACAAGGAAGTTCATAAATTTATGAAGATATCGGACAGAAAGTTCAAATTTAAAGAGTTACTTTTCACACACGCAAACCCTCCCAACAAGAAGCTCATAAATTTATGGAGATATCGGACAGAAAGTTCAAAACTAAACAGTGACTTTTCACACACGCAAACCCTTCACCGCCTATGGTACACATAGTGCAGCGGAATAGTTGCATCATCAGTTATACATGTTCAAGCTTCACGCTGCATATCACAATGCAACACATAGAGTTACTCCCAAGCTTCCACAATCCACCCACAACCTGTCAATGCCCAGTTTTTGGACGTTTCATCCCACTCGCATTGGAAGGTGGCACACTTCCGCTCGCATTGAACTCCCGAGACTCATCCTGATCAAAATGCTGCAGCATGCAACAGATCAAGAATTATTAAAAGCATCATGAAGATTTTAGTCCAAATACGTTGTATTAATGCTTCTCATTCTTCATTTACGAACTGCTCCATGAACAGATGCCCAGACCTAGCTCATGCTCCTACATACAGTTTAGAGACAAGGGAGGGGGTAGGGGTGCCATTAAATTAGGTAATACATCCTCCCAACCCTATTTACACACTTTTTATTCAACTTTCTCGGCACTACCAATAACTCTAGTTACGTGTTCACAACAGCATAGTATAAAAGCTTCATAGGAGTATTTATTAAATGCATGGTGCCAAGAATCTGAATGATATTTGTGTGTCTATATTGTAATTGGAAATTATGATCCAAGTGAGACCGAAAAGTGTGCGAAAAGGGAGTACTCTCTCCCAAAAGAACTAACTTCTCATGGATAGCAATCAAATCATCTTATTCTTTACCTTTCACTCTACTGTAGAACTCAGAAACAGTATTCAGAAACAGTACCGTGCTTTAGGGGTAAAGGAAGTAGTACATAATATGAAAGAATCGTGCACGGGAAAGTTCAAGAAATGTACCACAGGTTTCAGTAATTCCTCTATCATTTCCTGTGCCTGCCTCAGTTTGACATCCACTACAGTGGCCGGTAAATCGGCCTCTATCAAGACATGAAGGGGCTCGTTGAGGTGCTCGTAACCCGGCCTTCCCATCAGCTTCTCTTCCATGAAAATACAAGAATCAGAAACATCAAATAATAATTGCAGTTCATCAAATGTAAAAACAAGCACCTTGTCTGCATCTTTCATTGACCCTTTCCCCCCTACATATACACGACAGCCTGTAGTCTCCTCCACCCGTTTCAATGAACCACCTCTAGGGCCCAAAAGTTTGCCCACGAAATTGAACTGGAACCCATTGACAAAGAAAATAACAGCTCAAGATTTTGTTCATATGGAGTTGCGGAATAGAGTAAACGGGAAAGAACATAAAGCTTACATTTGGAAAGGCGTCTACGGGAATTTCAAGACGCAGAATGCGTTTGACAGTGAATGAACTGGGACTTGCTGGAGCACCTTGCCGGTCCATCTTTACACACAACGCGAACCCCTAGACTTGTGATCGAGCGAAGAACGACATTTATGTGTTTGCGGTTCTGGTTTATGGGATTGTGCTGGTGGTTGGTTGGCGGAAGGTATCAGTGGGGGCGGTGGCCGCTGAAAAGCTCTTCGCCCAAGGTTTTGTAATACGCAACTATTTTAGGGATTTGGGTGGGCATAATTGTTATTTCGTATTTTTCGATTTTATTTTTGAGGCCAAATTCATCATTTCACCCATGATCATTTCTGCATTTTAAAGAACTATACAAGGAAATGAGTATCATGTTAATACATTTTTATACCCTCTTTTTTGAAATAGTTATTTGTGTAGTTATAAATATTAAAATAAAATCTATGTACTCTATCATTCAAATAGGAGTTTAATATAAAGTAGATGAAAATTACTATTCCTTCCGTCTCACCCACTTTTTATTTTTGTCCGTCACAATCAAATGTTCATATTTTGAATATTTTCTTATTTGGACTCGCTATGTATAAATGTCCATGCAAAAAAGTAAATGTTTGGTTGGGATGAAAAGAGTATAGTATTTTAATACTAACAAAATATTGTGACAAGTCACACTGAAATTTGATTCATTTTACTTTTTTTAGGAAGTATTATTACATACAATCAACCAAATTACACATAAACATCCTACTCTGCAGATAAGACTAAAATAGGACACACCATCACTTGAACCTGTTGAAACTTAGTTAAATTTTTAACTCCCTCCATTTAAATAGTTTGGGACGCCCTCTGAACAACATTCAAATGCTGCATCGCCGTAGCCATTAGCCACCACCGAATCTGGAACCATAACAATCGCACTTTCATGGACCACGTGCAGGTTGAGAAACTACAGTAAGGACCATCGACACGGTCCCAAAATGCCGGATAATCCTTAGCAAGAAACTGTTCTAAAATTCACAATTCTTACTATGCTTGCATTGTAGATCAAAACTTTAACAAACTCTAGCACCTGTAATTAAGCGTAAGCATCAAGTTGGTTTAATCGAGTTTTGGGTATTCGATTTGATTAATCGGACTGACCTCTAAAAAAATTATATTTTTAAGAAAATCGAATAAATCGAATCGAAGTCAGAATTCAACTTTTAAGTTGAAATCATACAGGTTGAATAAACCAAATACACTTGAATTTGTCATAAAACAAAAATTGTTGATCGGATAATTAGGTTTGGTAGAGGATGAACTTCACTTTTCTCTTCATCAAATGGTCCTCAAATTTCCTTTAATTGTATAAAATTTTAATTTATAATTTTAGGATAAATTTATTTATTACTAATTTGTATATATAATATATTCATTTATTTAATTACAATTTAGTTTTCAGTTGGATATTGATCTGAGTTTTAATATTCAAAATCAATCCAAAAACAATATTTAAAATTTGAATTAATCAATTCGAATATCTGAAAATCATATACTCCCTCCATTCCACAATAAACTTAATATTTTCTTATTAATCTATCCCACATATAACTTTATAATTGTAAAATTTTCATGTATATTCATTCAATCTACCAAATTACCCTCATTAACCCTCAAATTCATCAATATTTGCTATTTTTTGACACTATTCATGACACCACTTATGCAAACAAAAGTATTGTTTTTTTTAACAACGAAAGATATTGCCCCATCAGTTGGTATAAAAGATTAAGTCAAAAGTAATTAAGAATTTTACTGTGAGAAGAAGAAAATATTAAATTTGATTCGGGTTGTTCAAATTTTGATTATTCCCTCTATCCCAGGACTAAACTGCACTTTTACTATTTGACTGTCAACACTATCAAACTTTAATCACATATTTGAATAAATATATAAACAATAATATTATCATATGTGATATTATTGGATTCGTCGTAATAAGTAGTTTCTAAACATTAGCTTTTTTATTTGTTGTCATCATACGTAGTTAAATATATTATTTTTTAAAAACCATAAAAAAGGTTATATGCAACTTAACCTGGAATGGAGGGAGTATTTAAATTTAATTTAATCAACTCAATTCATTAAACTTAAATTTGAACACCCAATGTTACGATACCAAATTCAGAGGAATGGAGTAATTATTTTGATTTCTTTTACACTCCCTCTCTCCCAAACTTAACTAAGTTTCACACGAGATTTTTTTTTATGTTACTATAAGAAATGAGTATGTTGGGTGATGAGTCAATGAATCTTTGACAAGTGGTAAGTGGGTGGGGTCAAAAGTTAATTTTATTTATTTTTCTATTATTTTTATTCACCCACTTAGAAGGCCCATCACCCCAACATACTTATTTCTCTAACATAATTTTTTTTCTAGTTTCACTCTTACTATTTGATAGTTAATACTATCAAACTTTGACCACATATTTGAATAGATATATAAATAATAATATTATTATTATATGGTATTGTTGGATTCATCGTAGGAAGTAGATTCTAAATATTAAATTTTTATTTATTATTATTACACGTAGTTAAATATATTAACGGTCAAATATATTTCTTGAAAATATTAAAAAATATTTCATGAAGCTTAGTTTGGGAAGCAGGAGCCGTTTAAATAAAAAGACAGAAGCTTGGGTGCCCGTGGCGCCAGACGGCAAGCTACAATCTTGTTGAGTGCACCACGTTAGTACTTACCAGTTACCAGACGTGCATCCTACCTAAACCCTTTGGGTTCCACCCCACAAAATTAACAACCCACACTATCACTATATAAAATGCGGTTGCGGAATTGTTCTTAATTAGTTTAAAATAAACTAAAACTAAAAAAATTATATTGCAGAGTATATTATATTAAACCTGATTAAGTTAAATATAAATATAATAAAGTAAACTATACAACTAAAATAATGTTTTGATTAACTCATGTATTCATATATAAGGCAAGGCAACGTGTTGGGAAAGATCGTCTTTCCACAAGATTATGGAAAGACGGAATTTAATTAAAATAATAAAAGGTAAAAGGTTTTAGTGACAATATTAAAATTTTATTATGCAACATGTATCAGTTATAAAGTTTATTACACGATTCATGCAACGCGAAAATTTTATCTTCATTTATTCTAATTTGCAATTTAAACCTTGAGTTTTCCATGATTTATGGAAATACCGTCATTCAAAAGACAGACTCTTGATATAATGTGTACAAAATATTCCATAAACACTGATTCCTTGCAAGCCGCAAGAACAGTCCATTGCCCGCCAAGTAATTAACATTCCATGCGTACAACAATCCTTATTTTATCAACAAATTCATAACTCAATATGCATTCATTTCTCCATACATATGCAGACTTCAATTCTCCAGCTCCGGCATATATATAGTACATAGTAGTATTACATAAGGACGCCAGCCAGCGGGTCGAGAAAATACTTAAGAAATCAAAGAATTAATCATCAATACTTCAGCAGAAAATCACGCTTGATCTACCCATGTGTACATATACACATGCAACTTATGACCCAACCGCTCCAGCGACTCTCCGATCAATGACGCGAACCAGAAACAGAAGAATGGCCCCTGCCGCCGGGACTCGGGCCGGAATTCTTCATCACTCGAAAGATTTGAACCGCGTCGTTGCGGCGGAGATGGCGGGCTTCCGTAACGGTAACGGAAAACATAATGAAGCACAAGAAGATAGCAATAAAGATGGTCGCTAAAAGGAGATGTTCAGGCACCATGGCAGCTTCTTGTGACACTTTTGGTTGGTATGAATCTATGATTAAGAATGTGAGAGAAAAAATAATATATATGTATATTTATAGTGGAAATATGTGAGAAAAGGCCAAATGGTAAGGGTGTTTGACCATGGAAATTGGGGGAACGCGATGGATCCGGTCTAAACACGCTTGCAGTGATGTGTTTTATTATTCGGAGAGTCTGTTATTTGTGTACAAAATGAGGTTTAAGCGGACTTTTTTTAAGGTTGGAAGTTTGTGGTTGTGTGTGTGGAGCTTGGTGAGCATGTATGTAACGGGAAACAAAATTTCCCAGAAACAGGATGAATGGCTCATGGCTGCAACTGCTCATTACTTGAAATAGAATAACCTGGTTTAGTTTCGAAGTCGGCCGAAAGTTCGAGTTTTGACCCAATTGCATAGCCAATTTGCTTCTACCATCCTCTTTATTTGGACTTGTTTTTGGTTGCTGCGTTTCTTCTGCTATCTACTGTTCTCATTAGGCAAAGCCCCTCTCCGAGTTCCAACCTTCCACACTTTCAAACGTGCAAGAAACTAACATAGCTTGAGTTTTTCACTAATACAATAATACCAGCATAACTTGAGTTTTACTAATACAATGATTCCATTTTATCCGCTGATTTGGTTCGGTTGGCCACCACCAACAAGCAAGTTTATGATATGGATACAGCCGAAGAGGTCACAAGTTCAAACCCATCGTACCTTGATTTCATTTAATGTAATTTACTTTACAACTGGTCACCAGTAACAAGCAAGTTGTTTGGTTAGATAGAGGTGCTGAGTTCAATATCAGGTGTCTTCATTTCATTGGATGCAATGTAAGTGAATAATTCCCCTCTCCAATGTATTAGTATAGCAATTGCAATGAGAGTGTATTTGATGCATTATAAATAATGAAGTTACAAATTTGTCAATAACAGAGTTCCACTAGCTAAGTACTTTCTTGACATTATCATAGTTTTGGGTTGGGAATACTTCTTTTTGCTGCTTCTCAAAATGGATCGGGCTTGTTGTGATTCCTTGTACGGAAGAAATAGAAATCCATATCATGCTGGTCAGTCCATGTCCATGCTCAAACTCAATGGAGTCCATAAGAATTGAGCAGTTAATCAAGGCAGCCCAATACTATAAAGTCACAGTGAGCAGTGTTTTCAAGAGACGCACTCTTTTTCATTCTTTCTGTATTTTAATATATACAAGATAATAATGGTTGTGACAATTCAAAGGCAACAGAAGCATATACGGGATGCTAGCGAACCGCACATAAATCCCACGACAACAAAACACTGTTGCTCACAAGTTATTTTCTTTGTCTCAATGTAAGGTTTCTATTTCTTTTTGTGTGCGGACATTTATTCATGTTTATGTGGCATACAACGTGAATGTTTGAAATGAGTTAGCCAAATTTAAGATATAAATTTCAATCCAAATAAATAAATGATAGCGTATAATTAGAAAAAACGAAGATGAAAAGTATGAGCATCATGCAAGTACCGAAGAGTATTAAACTAGCTCAGTTTGCTAATGTTATTCCTCCTACTAACCACTCAAATAAGAATCAATATTCTTATATATATAAAAAAGATATCTACTCAGTATGTCATTTTAATAATCCGAATAATTGTTGTAATCATAGAATACAGTTGTTATTTGTAAATTGTACCGAATCACCCGGACCCTGCCTCTACCAGCTTTTTATTGGATGATCATTAGCTTTTCCCGCACAAGATACTGTATTGTAGGAGTGCTGCAAACAAAACAAGAAAAGGAATCCAATGCTGTAGAGCCTAATTTATTATTCCAAATTCACAAATTGATATTGAAAATTCATATACTCTCCGTCCCACCTTCATTTGCACAACAATCATTATAGCGTTGTTTAAAAAAATCTATTTGATCGTTAATATATTTATCTACGTATAATAATGGCAAATAAAATGTTTATTTCAATTGATAGATTCGTTTGCAAATATAATTAATAACTAGTTTAATTTATACTAATATTCCGTATCTCTTTAGAATTAAAGTTGATAACTAATATAGAAATAAAATCCAAGTTTCGTGCCATTCATTCTTAATAATAATATCATAAAATTGATATCGAATTATCATCAAATCTGGAATAAAAAATCTCGATTATTGAACAATGGTGCTTTGCAAGCTATTTATATATATATATATATATATTTATTTATTTATTTATTTATTTATATATATAATTGAGATCAGGTAAGAACATGTATTTTAGGTGAGAACACTCACTTATGTGAGAATAAATCCTGATCATGAAAAGAATTGATTGAGATTTACTTTAATTTATTATTTTCCTGGCATACAATAAACACATATATCCCGCCCCTTATGAAGTTATGAACGGCTCTGTTTGGCAGGGCTTTTTATCTGCTGTGCTTATAATCAAAGCACTTTTTGGTGTTTGGTAAACTGCTAAAAAACAGCTTATTTTGAAAGCAGAAGCTAATTTTGGGGGAAAAGCAGAAGCTGATCTCCCCCTGCTTTCAAAATAAGCCAGCTTTGCTTATAAGCACAGTTCTACCAAACAGACCCGAAATCGGGTTAGATCGCTATTGATTCTAATATAGGCGCGATTACCACATCGGATTACTTCCATTTTCCTTTTCAAAATTCGGTACAGTATATGACAGGAGACTAGTTTAATGAATCGCGCATATGATCAGGAAATTTGCACCCACTTAAAATGATAAAGGATTCAAACAACCATCCAAATCCCTATTCTCTCCTTTTCAATTTCTTTCTTTTCAATAAAAAAACCGAACCTCCTTTCTATTCAAAAATTTTAAAAAAAAACCATAACTAGTTATTTAAAAACTTTTTGTTTGGTGATATGATCCCGACTAAAAATATTTTAAGGTCATATTCTTTAGAGCTTATAAAATAAGTGTGTTGAAAATAATAATAATAATAAAATCGTAAATAAGTTGAAGGTGCTCCAATTTTAGCTTGTAGGTGCTTCAATTTTAGGTTGTAGGTGTTTCAAGTTAGGCTAATATTTCATAAATAAGTTGAAGGTGCTTTAATTTCAACCTGTACGTGCTTTAACTTATAGCTGTAGGGTTTCAAGGTATGATCGTAGTAGTGTTTCACAAATAAGTTAAAGGTGCTACAAGCTATATTTGAATTGTGTTTGGTGTTCCAAGTTAAAAAATATTGGCAAGGCTCGGATCGAAAGTGGCGTCGTGTTGGTGAGGAAGTATGAGAGTATTAATACTATTGCTGACATAAAAAGCAGAGGATCATATGGCTAGGAATTCAAGTTTTGTTAGTGCGATTGCAGATCTGGGAACCTGGTGTTCTTCCAAGAATGTCAACCGGGTCTATTATAACCCCATTTTTAGGTTTATAACCCAAGAATATGACCCGCGAGATTAATCTCTTAGACATTTATTTGGTCACAACCATCACATTAATTTATTCAATGGCTCATATTTATTCTCACATAAACAGGGTGTTCTCACTTGAATATATAAATGTTAAAATACTACTGGAAGTACAATTCTTATTATATTATGGCTTTATTTGGTAGAGTTGTGTTTATAAGCAAAACTAACTTATTTTGAAAGCAGAGGGAGACCCACTTCTGCTTTGCCCTCAAAAATATATTCTTCTTTTAAATTAATATGATTTTAGCACTTTACCCAACACTAAACAGTGTTTTGCTTATAGGCAAAATAGCTTATAAGTTCGGTCAAACAGAGCCTATATCACTAGGATACTAAATATTTATTGTAATTACAATGTCTTTTTTCTTTTTCTTTTTTGTGAAATTTGTATATGGGGAGGTGTGAGTCAATGCATGGTTCTGTAGATCATATTTTATATCCCTCGTTAAGGAAGACTGGATAATCCCTTCAAATGAAAAGGGAATGCTTGGTTTTTACCTTAAAATGTTAAGACCGAAGAAGACTTTAAAGATTTGGAACAATAATACATTTGGTAATATTGAAACTAATGTGGAAAGAGCAGAGGAGGAAGTGAGAAAACAAGAGATAGTCTATGAAATGAACCAAAATGGAACACGATTAATGGAGTTAAATAGGCTAAAGGCTTTGCTGGTTAGGGCTCTGAAAGAAAAAGAGAGATTGTGGAAACAAAAGGCTAGGACTAAGTGGCTGAAAGATGGAGATAACAACACCAAATATTTCCATAATGTGATTAGGGAAAAGAGATGTAGAATGACAATTTCCAAGATAAAGAAAAGTAATGGGGATTGGGCTGACAACATAGAAGACATTGAAAATAAGCAATAGACTATTATAAGGAGCTCTTGACTGAACCTGTTCAACCCGAACCAGGTTTATATTACAGACACTTCCTTAATAAAATTCCTTCCATAATAACAGAGGAGGATAATGTAGTTTTGATGAGAGCTGTGACCATGGAAGAGTTACAAACATTGGTTTTTAGATTTAAGAAATATTCCAGTCCAGCTCTAGATGGTTTCACTAGCTCTTTTTATATCAAAGCTTGGGATTTGATTAAAAATGAACTTTTGGAAGCTGCTAATGATTTCATGTCAACATCTCTTAGTCCTAAGGGCATCAGCAGCACCTGGATTACTGTGATCCCTACGATATCTACACCATCAACTTTTGATGATTACATACCTATTAGTCTCTCTAATGTTTCTAATAAAATCTTTTCTAAGATCTTAACGAATAGAATCAAACCTTTGATGGAAAAACTGATTTCACCAAATCAATCAGCTTTTTTAAAAGGAAGGGATATCTTTGAAAATGTCATTTACCTGCAAGAAATGGTGAGGTTTCTTAATAAAAAACATAACACAGCTAATTGCATCATTAAATTAGATCAGAAAAAGGCATTTTATAGAGTTAGTAGATCATTTCTGAACAACATTTTGCTTCGGTTTGACATGCATGGTAACTTTGTACAGGTTATAATGAAGAACATAACACGGCCATTTTTTTCCATTTTCATCAATGGAAAGCCTGTTGGTTTTTTCAATGCTACCCATGTAATAAAAAATGGTGATCCCTTATCCTCCTTTCTTTTTAATATTTTCTCAGAGTCCTTCACAAGAAGTCTTTCTTTTATTTATCAAAATGGAAACTTGGATTACTATCAATTACCTGCTAGTTCTAACCCAGTTTCTCATCTAAGTTATGCTGATGATACTATCATCTTCATTAGGGCTAGTCATAATAGTTTAATTTGGCTGAGATCTTTCCTGTTAAATTTTTTAGGAAACAACTGGACAGAAGATCAATTTCAACAAATATGATTTCTTTATAAGCAAACATGCAAGCTTGCATAAGGTTAGGGAGGTCAAGAACATCCTAAAAATGAAGCAAGAAACCTTTCCTTTTATGTATCTAGGATGTCCTATTATAATGGGAAGAGTAAAAAACTGTCATTTTCAATTTATGATAGAAAACGTCGAAAGTAAGACAGGTAACTGGAAGAATAAAATTCTAAGCAGTGGGGGAAAATAGTTTTAATCCAAACTTGCATTATTCCAATGTTTCAACACATTTGGTCAGTTATTAAGCCAACAACACACATAGTGAAGATGATTGAAAGGAAATTGGCTAAATTCTTCTGGGGGAAACTGATGGCAAGCTACAAAGGCATTGGAAGAAATGGACTGGTTTGTGCAAACCAGTGGGCAGCAACTCTTTATGATTTAGATCTATTATGAGTATAAGTAAAGCATGTGAGTTGAAACTATGGTGGAAGCTTCAGATTGGAAAGGCTCTTTGGACAAAATTTATCTGGTCTTTAGCACTTTCACATAGGAAATCACAGAACTACAACAGAATTTGCTCTGTAAATACTTTGGCTGAATCTAACTCTAGGGTGATTCATTCTGAAGGTAAATGCCCTTTGTGGTATGCTAATTGGACAGATCTGGGTCCTATTATTGACATTTTGGACCCTGAATGGTTTTCAATACCTTTGGAAACAACTGTGGCTGAATTCATAAACCAGAAAGAGGAGTTTCTGAGATTTCTGCCTCCTGCCATCAGTCCTAACTTAATCTCTCTTTGGCAGGATGCAAGGATAACTGTGGGAAGGAAGGATAGGATCATCTGGAAACCTGATCCCCATGGAAATTTCACTTTCTCATCGGCTTATAAACTTTTCACAGATAATTTAGGTACCATTTCATCCTTTAGACATATATGGAACTGTAGAATTAAAAAAAATGTCCATTTTCATGTGGAGATTAACCAACTCTCTTTTACCATTTGATGATGTCTTGGTTTTCATGGGTTTCAATCTGCCTTCGAAATGCATTAACTGTGACAGTGAGGACAAAATTTAACATGCTTTCAATTCTTGTGCTTTTACTTTAAGTGTGTGGGATCAAATACACATTTTAGTTAATTTACCCTTGGTTAGGTTTGATAATTTGTGGGATAGACTTCACTCATACTTGATTTATCAGGGACTTTCACCATTGCATTCAAATTTGGTGGCCATTATGCCGAGTTTAGTCTGCTGGTTCATATGGAAAGCAATAAATAGATGCATATTTGACTCTATACCTTGTAGCACTGCACACACAATTTATGAGATTAAGCAGTTCTCTTTCAAACTTACTCTGTCAGACTTTTTCAAGGGAGAAATGCTAGAGATAATTTTCTGGAACTAGATGCCATAATTCCTAATTTCAAATCACCGAGTACAAAAAGGAATATTTCTAAGGTGCAGTGGCAAAAACCACCACCCGATTTTTTAAAAATAAATGTAGATGCATCATGGATATCTGCTACAAATTTAACTGGAATAGGTATGATAATAAGGGATGAAAGGGGTATCTTTATTTCTGCTAAATACATCAAACTGACAGCTTTTTGGCTTTGTAAGCTGAAATTATAGCTATACGTCAAGGTTTTCTCTTTGCACAATCTTTTTCTACTAACTTAGTTTTGGAATCAGATTGTATCAATGCAATAAGGTTGGTAAATGACCCCTACTTAGCACACTGGAAATCTTTCAACATGGTTTATAAAATCCACACACTTCTTGTTTCTACTCTGCTCACCCACACTTTCAGGGAAGGAAATCAACCGACAAATTGAGGATGGCATCTTAGTTTGGTCACACCTCAACCGACATATCAGAGGACTTGTTTGTTTGGATAAACAACAAATCCAGGATATAAGGTTGCATACCTAAAACAAGTATGGATGTTGCTGATTATTCCTTCTATTTGAAGGGCAATTTGATGCTGATTTTTCAGGAAAAGCAGCTTGTTGCAAAATGTTGTCTCCCTGATGGCAACCTCATGATAAACTTACGCAAACCTAATGGAAATTTCTAAAGACATATACCCAACTTTTGTACAGATGAAGAATCCAGTTTGATGTTTGGAAAACAACATTCTTTTGGATCCAGTTTGCATGCAACAGATCACAGTACCTATTCTTTAGGTACTAACTAGTTCTACACTTCTAGAACTAGTCCTTTTGTATTACTCCTTATGTAATTAGAGGTCTGACCAAGCTAGTTTCGACACAGGGGGTG
>JAULKM010000012.1:13066960-13078714 GCA_032355605.1 Rubia tinctorum | reverse complement strand
ATGAGCTTATTAACAAACTCATATAGGTAAACCTGCGGGTTTCAACCCATATGTGTATACCCGTGGTGAACCCGCAAACCCAACTCGCCCAACCCATATTTTTCAAATACCCATTTAACCAATCATTTAACTCATTACTCATACTCACCCGAGTTTTAAAATAGATAATCCGCGGGTTACGCGTCTATTTTGTCACCCCTACACATACCCTCGTTTATGTGGTGATACATGCAAAATCTACTGCTCTTCGTAAGATCTGGCATCCTTAAAAAGGCACATTAATCAACCACATATAAGGAGATGCACAGACTATTATAATTTTATAAATGCAGTAAAGAATCACAAAGAAAATTTATCCGACATCGGCCTCATCACCAGCGAAATAGGTAGACTGGTTGAAATTTATGATTATCCAAAACTGTTGTAAATCAGAAAACATGAAAAAGATTACGTTGCTCACATTAAGGGTGGAACCAACAATTTTATTTGGGGACCAAAACTATATATAAAAATTTAATTTCGTATAGACCATTAAAATAACAAAGTATTGTAGATTAATTCTTTCAAAGGTATATAAAATCATATACTAAAGGCAAATTAGTGCTAAAGAAAATGCAAAATTGATAATTTTAAACTGAACAACCTTCTTATTTTTTTTTTAAATTGTGCTATTCTCTTTTTTGATCATATAAAAAGTATCAATGAATAAATAAAATTGTCAAACTATTTTTCCAATTATAATTTGGATGAATATTAAAAATAAAGTTGGATAAAAAAGAAATTATATTGCTTTTTGGACTCTATAGCAAAAACAAAGAATCGTACAATTATAGACTACTTCATTCATGCGTTGTTTTTTTAAGGGTGACCACGGCTTCTTTTAAACATTTAAAACAAATAAAACACTAGATAAATACAAATTACTCATAGTAAAAAATAATTAATGAAGATTAAGCATCCCTGATTCCCCTAACATTATGCTCCATTGGCTCACGCATTAGTTCAACATGCAAAACTCTACCTTCAATTTATCAAGACAAAGTTTTGGGGAAAATCGTCTTTCCATAGGCATAATCATCGTGCCTGATGGAGAAGAATCCATTAAATTAATGTCTTTTCCAATTTGGAGATCGATTAGAGATACTCATCCTTTCCACAAAGAAGAAGAAAAAGAAATGCTTCCTTTTCCTTTTTCTTTGCATCAAGCAGAAATAAAAATGAAAAGAAAGAGAAGGGAATAAGTACTCCCTCCGTTCAAAAGAGTTTGGCACTGAAACGCGGAATGAGCGCGTGGAACTGAAAAAGGACAAATGAACCTGGTAGATTGATTCTGCCATTGACGTGAAAAGGGCTGGTTAGTTCGTCAGTCTACAGTCATTAGATGTGAGGTGGACCACTTCTAAGACCAGGACCCACAAGTTAATACTATTTTTTCCATTTCCTTAATATTAACCTAATTTTATCTTTTATGGACAAAGTTTTGAAAAATATGGAGTTTATTTAGAATAATAGAAAGATAAAAGTTTTTAGTTCCAATACAAAAAAATTATTATGCAACGTGGAGTAGTTATAAATTTACAATTCAATTAATGCAATGAGAAAATTTTATCTCAATTTCTTTTTGTTGCAATTTAAACTTTGTTTTTTCATAACTTATGGAAAAACACTATCTTTCAGAAAATATAATAAGTGGACAAAATTGATTTTAGAATTGTACTCCCTCCGTCACAATAAAATGTTCACACTTTCTATTTTTATCTGTCTCAACAAAAGTTTCTATTTTGACTATTTTGTTATTTAGACTAAAATTTGTGGGTGAAACTGAACCAACTCATTTTATTTTTTTCACCGCATTATTAACATAAATGATTGTGCAAAAGGTGTTTTAAACCTTTGGATTAGACCAAGTAGTATTCACAATGATTGAATGGTAGTTTATTAAAAGGAAGTCAAAATAATTTGATAAACTTGAAAAAATCTCGTAAAAAAATTATGTCAATGTAATATAGATAACTAAAAATGAAAATTATATACTTCCTCCGACTCTGATTAAATTACTGTTTCATTTTGTATACACTAATTTCTATCAAATTTCAACCAGGTATATGAACAATAATATCATCATATGTGATATTGTTGATATCGTCATAACAAATTGTTTCTAAAGATAAATTTTTATTTGCTGATATTATGCGTAGGTAAACAAATTGTTTCTAAAGATCAAATTTTTATTTGCTGATATTATACGTAGGTAAACTAATTAACGGTCAAATATATTTCTTAATCAGCGTAATAAAATTTGCAGGGTAAATTAAGCAGGGAGAGGGAGTATCGATATTAATGGATTGGATGAATTACATACCCTTTACTAATTTAATATTTTACTTATTTTAATTAAGATGTTTAGAGAGAATTGAATTCAGAGAAGGAAAAGAATACATAATGGACAATCCATCATCAATAAAATAAAGTGTGGCAATTTAAAATGACAGATTAATATAGAATAGAACTACCTGCTTTTTATATTAGGTGTTTGGATTTAGGTAAATGGAATGAGTTAATGAAATTGAGTTTAGAAAGTAAAAAAACAGAATAAGTAGATAAGATTGAAGAAATTTTCCCACAAATTACAGAAACAATTCAAAAAGAAAAATGGGTGAAACTCAACGAGACTTGGGAGTATGAGATAGTTCTACAATAAAGGTGGAATGTATATTTTTATCTCACTGTCTTTCTCAACTCTAATTAAGGCTAGAGCTGGACCAAAGACCTTAAGATAATCATTATCCTTGTGTCTAATTTCTTCCCAACTGTACCTGATCAAAGATGAAAATTGATTTAGGGGTCGGTAAACTGACTTAACAGTTGTCACTAACATTAGCAAATGAAATTAAGAAACGTAACGTTTGCACAAGAAGCTAACACAAGACATTGAAGCTGATTTCACTCATTCCACCACACCACCGCGAGCTCCCGCCACTGCTGAACCTCGACCCAACTTTGACTCGACTAGCTTGTATAACAGTCGAGTCAAACTCGAGCCTCATTAAAATTGGATTAGTGACTTGTAGAGCCAGTTCGAGTTCAAGCTCGCTTCATTTGCACCCCTAATTTGAACTGAGTCATTACAAAACATGGCAAAACTAAGCTAAGAACCAGCAGAAACCAGATGAGGGATCAAAGAGCAAAACTGAAAGATACACAAGGAACACAACCAGGGGTTCCTTCGTTATATAGTCAAATGTATGAATCATATCTCATCCACTCGTGTTTGCAATGAAAACATGTTGCAATGAAACAATGAGGGCAATCATAAATCCAAAATGTTCAAAAGATGGCACTGTCTAAAGCTACTGATTAGACCCAAATTTCGTCAACTCCATGCTTACACAAAGGACATAAAGGTGCAGCAAAATGGACCAAACATTATCAGTGCAAAAGCTAGAGAGACAGTGATGCATACAATAAAATGTAATACTTGTACCAATACAAAGAGACAATCCATCGTACCCTTGAGCTCGAACAATGAGAGATTTGTTGTTGTTCTGTTCTGTTACGCAAAACATGCTCCATTTCTAACATAATTAACATTGATTCCAGAAGGCAAAAAAGAAGAAGTTGTGCAGATGCATAGGCATTGTAGAAGTATAACAACTAATCACATGTCAATGAATGCCCCGACATCTCCCCACATCAGTATCTAAAAACTTCCTACAACGAGAGGCAAAGCGTAACAAATTCCGACTTACATAGATATATAGTGACAGACAATCATAAAAGAATGAATGCCTGATTCATAGCCTCCCTTCTGGCTTTCGCATCCATGGTAAGTCTGTATCAAATGATGAAATGTCTTCTGTTTGTGCTTCTGAAGAACTCGCAAACTTGCCCTTTCTAGGCCAAAGCCAGATCTTGGAAACAGAATAGCTATCAGTTTTCGCCCCAATGCCGATCTTCTTTCCTTCCCTATCTTCATTCACCGCAGGCTGATTATTCCCTTGTTCTCTAACGCCGCCTTTCAGAAGGCTCATTTCTTGATGATCATTGTTCAAAGCCACCCTGAGACGTGCATCATTAACAACATAATGATACGAACCCATGGAATAGCATCTTCGAGCATCTAATCTACTACTACTAGTCTCTCCTCCTACCTCCCCTCCACCGCCATCCAATCTCCTGAATTTTCCAAGCCTCACGGGGAAGACTCCCTTGTCAGAACCAACTTCTTCAATTTCAACAGTCTTCCTGCGAGTTGAGGCTACATTCTCAACCACACCCGAACATCCATCATCCTCCCTCAGGTCATCATAATCATAAATTGGATTCTCCATTGAGAACCCCGGGTTAAAAAGAGCATTCCTACAGAGAGGGCACGTCGAGTTCGACAACAGCCAAGTATCTATACAGCTGAGATGAAACGCATGACTACAAGTAGGAAGCAACCTAAGCTGATCCTTCCCCGAAAACTCGCTCAAACAAACAGCACAATCAAAGGGCTCCTTGGCAGAACCAACAATCTCCCTATACACAAACACAGGCAATGCATCTATAAAAGCCTGATCCAGACCAGAATCATGGAGATTGAAAAGCTGCTGCAACTGCCTCTGAAGGGCTTCAGAGGTGGAAACATCAGGGTACTGATTAGACTGGGAGGAAGCTGAAGAAGACGGATTCTTGATCAGAAACCTAACTAGAAGATGCAGAAGCCCAGATATGAAAAACAAAACAGCTAAAATCACTATAATGAACAACACTGCTGGGCTAATCCTAGTACCAGATGGCGCAGAAGAAGAAGATGATTCTCTAACAACAAAAGGAGGAGGAGGATATGTCAAGATACCATCTTTTCTACTCACTTGATGTTGAATCCAAGATGTCTTCAAATGGGTATGCTCAAAAAGCCATCTTTGCCTCATGGCTTCTGACATTGAAACCATATCCCCAAAACTTCACACAGACAAGAACACACTAAGCCCAACTCATTTCCTCAGCATTCACACAAAAGGTGGCACTTTTGACCAAGCACTTTAAAGCAACAATTTTTATCGTAAAGAGAAGATGACAGCACAATTCGCTCTTTTAGGAACAGTAAAAAGATGGGTGGGTGTTCAGTCTTCTCACCGGAATCTCGCCGCCGACAAAGAAACCCTAGTTCTTCATCGGATTCTTGAAATGAAACACCCCATTAAAAATGAAGGAAGTGGATTTGAATTAAGTATCTTTGCCTATCTGATGTGAACGCATCTGGACAGAGTGATGAGTACTTTATAATAAGACAAGGCCACTAATCGTGCTATAAATATAGTGGTGATTGAATGTAGACAGTGACAAAATTGGGAAGCGATGACTTTTTTATTCTAGTGAAACAAGGTTGTAAGAAGCAATAGAAGCCGGAGTAGTTGAAGCCAAGGTAGATGTTCAACAAGTGCTGTAATAGCAGGACTAGGGAAAGTGAAGACTTGGTTTTTCATTTTGTTTCGTTGCATCTTGGTGGACGAGCAACAAATCAATAGGGGGGATCAAAAGGAAAAGGAAAAGGAAATGGAAAAGGAAAAGGAAAAATGCCGCAAGCAAATTGTTGGAGAATAAGACGCGCCAAATGACTCGTCATCGACTCGGTGTTAGAGTGGCGGAATTCGTCATCGACTCGGTGTTAGTACATGGCTAGTTTATTCTCGGGATTAGACGTCAGAAATTTTGGTGGAGATCCGTCTCGTATTCTCGGGTTAGAGGTGGGGAAATTTTGTTGGAAATTCATCTCGTATTTGCTTGTATAAAATGAAGATGAGGAAAGTTTTAATGAAAATGAAGCAAAAATGTGTGAAAATAATACCAGGTAATGACATTATGAGAATGTGTACAAAATTAGTACGAGTAAGATCATTTTCAAGGTGTTAGATAAAGATGTTCCTAGGTGAATTCAATTAGTGATACACACTAAATAAACACCCATCACTAACTATCTTATATATTAGTTATTTAAAATAAAATTTAAAATATCCTCAACGATGACTCTCAACGATGACTCAATAGTGTACTTTCTCCCATAAGGAACACTTCTTATTAAGGTGTTACTATTGTTAGTCACTCTTTGATATAGAGTTTTTACTTCTTCTTTTTTTCTTGAGTCAAGTGATAAAATGACTCTAATTTTATGCGGAAAGTGTCAATATAACCCTGCAAAATGAGAAAGTGTCAAAATAACACTAACTTTATGATGTGTGACATCTTTTTAATGAGTGGTAACAGTGAACCCACATAAATCAAATGAAATGAAAAGTCATGATCACATATTTATGGCTAAATGTATAAATATTAGAAATAAGAAGTTATTAGTGGGACAAACCAAAAAGGAAAGTAGGAAGTTATTAGTGGGACGGAGGGAGTATGTGTCAATCTAACCTTGGGCACCATTAACTTCAATTGTCAATGGGAGATTTGACCGGAATTTAAGGAAATGACAATTTTATCCCTTTATTAATAGGGGTAAAATGAGAATTGAACTTATGGGTAAGGGTAATTTTGTCATTTCAGATTCGTTCAACACCCAAAATTGATAAGTCAACGTCAGAATAGTGACAAGAGCTTATAACTGCACATTGTGTCACAAAGTTAGGGTTATTTTGACACTTTCTCATTTTACAAGGTTATATTGACACTTTAAATCTAAAGTTAGAGTTCTAAGCGTAAAAATCCCTTTTTTCTTTCAAAATTGTTAACCAATATAAGAAAGCCACATATTATTGGTTGTTTCTCCTTCTTTTTTTTTAAAAAAATAACAGAAAGCTTAATTTAGTGAGATCGATGTTGTAAGAATCATGAGCTTCTTTAATACTAGGTAAAGGTAACCCCTCACGTGCAAAAGTATTA
The DNA here is from genome assembly GCA_032355605.1 of Rubia tinctorum. NCBI lineage: Eukaryota > Viridiplantae > Streptophyta > Magnoliopsida > Gentianales > Rubiaceae > Rubia > Rubia tinctorum. The sequence goes on along the minus strand of JAULKM010000012.1, from coordinate 13,071,844 downwards.
TTCATCGCGCAAATATAGATAGAAAGAGATCACAGATCTATCAGTGGAAATATACGATGAGTCGACCTTGAACCTATCACCGGTCACTCTTCCTTTTAAACGAAACCACACCATATATCTGTCAAAGGATTTGAAATTCTGAAATATTGAAAGAAAGAAGCGTAATGAGTCCATGAATTAAGATAAATCTAACATGATACGAAATCCTTTCGTGAATCCTCATGTATTGTTACGACTTGGTTGGCTTTTTGCCGTTCGAAGGACGTTACATCATCACGATTCTCCGTTTGTAATTTAAAAAAAAGATTACATACAATCAATTATATTACTCCCTCTATTGCAGGGGAGTGTGCACACACTTTTTTTGTCCCATACAAATTTGTACACTTTTCTCATTTAGTAAAATTCAACATTTTAAATGACATAAGTACCCTTACAAACTCAAAATGTTACATAACCCTACAAACCCTCCCTCCCTGAACCCTAATTTCTACAAATTCAAAACCCAAACTAACTTTTCCTCCGCCACCTCCCCTTGCACCCGCCTCCGCCCCTCCCTCCGCCTCCGCTAGTCTCAGTCATCCCCAGACTCAACACCATTAATTTTGTAGGAAAGAGGCAACGTGGAAAGATCCACCATTGTTGCTCGAGCTCCGACGGTCGGATTCACAGTCAATCACCACTCCTCAAGCTTCACACGGAAACGCCAGACTTGCAGTAAGTCACGCTGAATTTGCATAAACATCGGCAACTCCTCCATCACGAGAGCCACCGCTGCTCGAGCTCCACACACACGTCGGCTGGATTTGTAGAAACAAAGTTGCTCCACACACATCGGTCGCTCTACACACGGGGTATCAAATCCACCGCCATCGATTTGCAGTCAGTCGCTGCGGGGAGGAAGGAGGACGAAGGCGCATATGGAGGAAGAAGATTGTAGAGAGGAAGAAGATTGTAGAGAGGAAGAAGAGACAAGGGAAAGATGGTCTGTTTACCGGGGGCAAATTTGAAGAGAGATTTTCTCACTTTACAAATTGTTCTGAGATGGAGGGAGTACATTTTTTTAATCTATTTTTTTCTGAATAATTTGTATCTAGTTCAATTTGTATTTCATACATAATCAAACCTAGAATTAGTGATCCGATTACCTATTGAACTATCTAATGAAAATTTAATTTTGAAAAATTAAATACATCATTATTATGTACATGAACTCCCTGATTTATTTATTTTTGTAATATCTGATAGCGTGTCATTTTTATTTAGATTGAAAAAGATAAAGTCAGATTCATAGATTGATTTATAAATGAGAGTCCGAAAGTAGTTGTGAAAATCCATTCAAGCTACCACATGGTCATAAATTTATATTAGTGGCGTGTGTTAGTTGAAATATCAATGATTACGATTGATTAGGACATACTCATTCTATCACATAAGTAATTGCACAATTATTTTTTCACGATTTTCAATGAGAACGTTTGACTATAAATATCTTTAATTGCCTATAATAATACCGCATACAAAATTAATATTTAAAAAATAGATGTTTAGAAGAATTTAGCAATATCTCATATGATATTTTTATTATATATAGATTTATTTTTATTAACGATCAAAGTTTACAAAGTTTAATTCCCAAAAAATAATTGTGCAATTATTTAAGAGATATAATGAGTATATTGTTCACACTTATTACTAATGATTAGGACATATTTTTATTGCTTAGTGACTTACATCAAGTAAAGATACGCCGCTAATCATTACTCCCTCCGTCCCACCTCAAACTGCACACTTACTATTTGACATTATTCTCAATCAAATTTTAACCGCATATTTGAATAAATATATAAACAATAATAATATCGTATGTGATATTGTTGGATTCGTCATAACAAGCAGTTTTTGAAAAGTAACTTTTTGTTTGCCGTTATTATACGTAGTTAAAATGTTAACGGTTAGACAAGTTTCTTGATGATCGTGAAAAAGATTCCGTGCAATTTGAGATGAGATAGAGGGAGTAACATAATTCACCCCAAACTTTTCACTTTTCATGTTCAGATTTTCATCACATACTTTTCGATGACACAATCTTTCATCTTCTTCTCCCACATTTTTAGACATCTTTTTTCTCTTCTCCTTTCTTCTTCTGCGTTCTTCTCTCCCCCTTTCCCCTTTCTCTGCATTTCAACCTCTCCCTTCATTTGATTCAACCGCACTTGTTCTCCATTTTTCTTCCATATTTTTCGTGCACAGTGATTTGCAAGAACGCATGGAAACTGTACTTCATTTTTCGGTGATTTTGCCACTTTTAGCTTCAATTTCCGGTGATCTAACACAATTCGACATTCGTTTTATATTTATCTTCGCAGGTAATGCCTTTGCTATGATTTTTAATACATATTTTGTTATTTTTTATTTTTTGTTTACTTTCTTTGGTTCATGTCATATTCTAGAGTTTGTGTAGATTATACTTAGTAATATTTGGGGATTTCTATATTTTTGTTTTAGTAATATTTGGGGATTTCTATATTTTTGTTTTGTTTTGTGAGTTGTTCTTACAGATTTGTGCTAATGTTTGTATTGTTGTTTCTTAGATGTTTAAGAAGACTTGCCTCACTACTGCTGCAATCGAGAAGGAAGGAGGATTCGTAAGTTTTCTTAATTTTCAGCAGTGATATTTTAGATACAATATGTTTATCGTTTTCAGTTTCATGTTTCATGTTTTAGACTTTAAGTACTGTTATATGTGTTGATGTGATGTTTTACTTTCAGCGCTTAATGCTTGTAGTGTTTTCATGTTTAAGTGTGCAATTGATGTTCAATTTTGATTGTGTGTCATACCTTAGGATTTTGTTACGATTTGTGCTATTTTTGTGTTGTTGTTGATGTTTCTTAGATGTCCAAGAATGCTTGCCATTGTTGCTGCAATCGAGAAGGAAGGAGGATATGAATTTCCATTATTTGCCCTTCGTCTTACCATGAGACGGACTCTATTATTATTAACGTCATGTGATGTGATAATGTAAAATTGATGCTTCATGATAAACTAATAATATTTTTTAAAAAACTATTTACAAAAATATATATTACGAAAGTGTCTCATGTTAGACTGCACACCAATTAGATTGATCATAATAAACTTTATTGCTATAATTGTTTCTAATTTATTATTTTTTTAAACTATGAAAATCTCGTTATAATTTAATTATATTAATCATATGTTAAAGGCTCTCATAATACTCTGCAAGAGGGGAAAAATGCTCCCATATTTTGGAAATGATTTTTTAATGACCTAGGATAGAGTTTTTTTAATAATTTCTCCAGGAACGAAGGATGAAGGATCATTTAATTATACTCCCTCTATTTTATGAGAAACTCACGAGAAAAACGGCATTTTCATAAGTTTATGTATAGTTTTAGTGGTTTTTACCATAAATGTTGTAATTTTTTTATATAAAATTTGAATTGTGTTTTAAAAGTTAAAATAAATAATAATATATATTTGAATGAGAAAATATAAAATATAAATAATTTAAAATTTCCAAATTTAATACTCCATCTGTCCTAGGCTAAGTTGCACGCTTCTACTTGACAGTCAATACTGCCAAACTTTGGCTATATATTTGAATAGATATATAAACAACAATATTATCGTATGTGATATTGTTGAATTCGTCACAGTAATTTCTAAATATCAATTTTTTATTTGCGGTTATTATACGTAGTTAAACATATTAACGGTCGAACATGTTTCTTGAAAACCGTGAAAAAGATTCTATGAAGTTTAGTCTGGGATGGAGGGAGTATGTAATTTAACAAATGCAGTGTATAAAGTAAAAAATAAGTGGCACTCCATAAACTTATGGACAAGGCATAAAAATGCAGAGTATGTCCATAAACTTATGACATGCTGCATGTCAAGAGACCCACTGCTATTTTATTGTGTTTAGTACCATTATAAGTTGAAATGTGTGAAGATAATTGAATGAATATCGTAAAATGTTTAACGAGTGATTGAAAATGATTCACTTTTTGCCACAAAATAAAATATGACAATTTTAGAACAACATACTAAAATATTACGTGTGCCAAATTTAAGAATATGGAGATAACATTCCGGGTTAAATGTTTTTTCTAACCATACATTTAGGTTGAAAGTGTCAATATAACCCGTTAAAATAAGAAAGTGTCAAACTAACCCTATGTTTATAATGAATTATGTCGATCTAACTTTCAGGCCACAGTTTGACATTGACTAAATTTTTTACGGTTGACCGGACATAAAAAGACAAATTTGCCCTCAAGTGAAAATTCTCTCTCTCTATTTTACCCCTCCTTACTTTTAGTCCTTTTTTCAAAAACCAAAAACACCTTCTCTTTCTTTCGGCTCTTTCATCCGAAATCTCCAGATTTCACCGGCGTGCCTTAGATTTTGCCAAGAAAACACCCCGCCTCCACCATGTTCTTGGTTAAAAATCTCCAGAGTCCGTCGTCCATAGCGCTGTCGATCCATCTAATTTTGGGCACGAAGAAACCCAGTCAAACTTGAAGTAAACAATCCCCGCGACTTGCTCTTGAACGGATTCTGAAGAATTTACGGGTAATAATTGTCTCTCTGTATTCATGTTCTGGGGTACATTATATAGAAGTACAGAAGATCTAAACTCAACTAGAAAAGGAATTGTAATCTAATTACAATTACAAGTAATATTCAAATAATATTTCAATTTCTTAATACTCCTCCTCAAGTTGGAGCATGGGGATCAGAAATGCCCAACTTGCCAAGCAAAGAATGAAACTGATTTCACCCAAGAGCCTTGGTAAACAAATCTGCAGGTTGATCAGTTGTGCGAATATGATGAGTAACAATAGTGCCAGACTGTA
>JAULKM010000012.1:13012627-13023941 GCA_032355605.1 Rubia tinctorum | reverse complement strand
ACTTTATTATGATGATCAGTGCAGTTTATATAGGTTACAAGAATGAGTTTGAAAGGAAAGGAAATATCTATCATATCACAATTAAATCTCAATCACCGATCTCGTCTATGCTAGCATGTACAATGGCACCATGGGTTGCCAACTAGCCACACAACTCGATTTAGAAAGTTGGGTTTATTTGGTGCTAAATTTAATTTATTGGTGTTGAGCTTAGTCTATTGGTGCAAAGTTTAATTTGTTGGTAGTTTATTTTTTCAAAAAATAAAAAGAATGACTCTCAAAACGATGTTGTACTCATAACATGTTTTTTTAGACAGCCAGGAATCTAGAAAAATATTTATTTATTAATTTTCCTTTCAGTTTTGAGTTTATTGGTGATTATCAATTTAGTTTATTGGTGATGAATACGTTTATTAGTGCAGAAATGTGTTGAAATTAAATCCAACTGGACATACCTTATTCATTATTTTAGTATTTATTTGTTTCATAATACTATATTTTATTATTATTACAGATATAGAATGCAAAGTTTTGAGAAAGATTGTCTTTCCATAGACTTATTGGAAGGCGGAGTTTAATTAAAATAATATAAAGGTAAAATATTTTAGTTGCAATATTAAAAGTTTATCATACAACATGTAGTAGTTATGAGTATTATGACCCGATTAATGCAAAACGAAAATTTTATCTTCATTTTTTTCTTCTGATTTTCAATTTAAACTTTGATTTTTCCATAAATTCATGTCTAAAGCATATGAAAGATGCTCCCCCAACCCCACTAAAATTCATGTCTTGTTCTTAACAAAAAGGATGGAGAAGCTGGCATTGAGAAGCCTCCACACTCATGCCAAAATCATAGGCACCATCATATCCATATCAGGTGCACTGGTGGTGGTTCTCTATGAAGGGCCAGCACTCATAACAATTTCTTCACATCCCAACTCACAAAACACTACCTCAAAGCCTCTCGGTTCAGAACAATCTGATTGGATTTTGGGTGGCCTACTCCTCGTCATCGATTATCTCTTCATTTCAATTTGGTACATTGTTCAGGTAACTCCTTTCGCTTCCATCCCAGCATAAACTGCACACTTTGAATTTTCACGTGCATAAATGTATAGGCGCAACTTGCAAGGATATACCCTGCAGAGTTTCTAATCGTGTGTATATACAACTTCGCTGTGACGCTGTTTTCGATTCCTCTGTGTTACTTTATGGAGCCGGACTTAAGCGCGTGGCGCATGAACTCGCAGACCATGCTCCTCGCCATTCTGTACTCTGTAAGAAACAGACATGATAGTTCTCTTTCGGAAGAATGCATGCATACCTTTTTACGTGTTTGATTTTGCCGTTTTCTGCACATTTGCAGGGAATAGTTAGTTCAGCATTTGGTGTTGTTGTCCATACCTGGAGCCTGCGAGTGAAGGGGCCGGTTTACGTAGCTTCATTCCGGCCATTGTCAATCGCCATTGCTGCTATCATGGGTGTGGTTTTTCTCGGCGACACACTTTTTCTTGGCTGGTAAATTATAATTTATATATGCACTCATTTCATTAGCTTTGTGCATGAAAAATGTAGGACATTTTGCTTATGTTGTACGTGATATTTGTCTAAAAATACAGTGTGATTGGAGCAATAATAATCTCCGTTGGATTCTACGTGGTACTATGGGGCAAGGCGCAGGAGGATCTGAATGAGGACTGGAGAGTAGGCGGCATCGAAGCCCCTCTATTGCAATGAACATCATGTTCTTCTTCTGGAGAAATATACAGTACTTATAGATGCAGCAGATACTACGTAGTATAATTTTCGTGGATTCAGTGTCAAAACTGCAATGGCGAAAGATGATTCGTATAGTGTAAGATCGATCTTTGTAGTGGGATGAAAACTTAGTTGTTTGATGAAATTCACCGGGTGTGGATTCTTTCGCCCAGTGATTTTCATCTACACCCGGTGAATTTCATCTTTTGCAGGATTAATTCTTCCTGGCTGTGATTTCGGAAATGTTCGATAATTATTACTCCCTCGTCCCAACTGATTCTACACACTTTTTTTTTCTCGAGCTGTCCTATAAGTAATTCTGCACTTTCCTTTCTCGAAAATATTCAGTATCTAAGAAGACATTATTACCTGAAGAATTTACAGGGTAATAATTGTGTGTCTGTATTAATGCTCTGGGGTACATTATATAGAGATATAAATACCTATACAGAAAAGGAAAATGAATCCAATCTAATTACAATTATGAGTAATATTCACATAATATTGTTATTCCTTAATATTCCTCCTCAAGTTGGAGAATGAGGATCAGAAATGCCTAACTTGACAAGCAATGAATGAAACTGATTCCATCCGAGAGCTTTGGTAAACAAATATGCAGGTTGATCAGTCTTCGAATATGATGAGTGTCAAGAGTACCGGACTAGACAATATCGTTGACAAAATGACAATCAACCTCTATATGCTTTGTACGTTCATGGAACACCGGATTAGCCGCAATGTGGAGATCAGATTAACTGTCACAAAATAGTCGCATAGGAGCAGTATACACAACACCCAAGTAACGAAGCAAAGACTTAAGTCACAACAACTCACAACATGCAACAACCATAGCTCGATACTCCGCTTCAAACGAAAAATGAGAAACTGTAGGTTGCTTCTTGGTCTTCCATGAAATCGAAGAATCACCAATCGTCACAAAGTACCCAGACAATGAACGGCGCGTGATTGGGTAGGCAACCCAATCAAAATCACAATAAGCGGTCAACTGTAATGAACTACATGAAGAGAGCAATAAACCTTGACCAGGATGAATTTTCAAGTAGTGAAAAACTCGTATCGCAGCTTTCCAGTGAGGAACACAAGGAGACTTCATAAACTAAGCAAGTGTATGAACAAAATAACTAAGCTCATGATGAGTAATAGTCAGATAAATGAGGCGACCCATCAGTCGCCGAAATTACTCAGGGTCATCGCAAAGTGGGTCTTCAACCTTCGCAAGGTCATGTTGTTTCTCTATAGGGAAGTCAGTCTGTTTAGAAGCCAACAAACCTGTGTCAGATAAGATGTCCAAGGCATATTTCCTTTGTGAAAGAAACATCCCATCTGGTCTTCTAGCAATCTATATACCCAAGAAATACTTAATTGTACCAAGATCCTTCAAATGAAAGCAAGAGCTCAAGTAAATTTGAACTCAGAGATGAGCAACGAAGAACTACGAGCAGTTACTAAATCATCCACATAGACAGGTACATGCAAGGAAACTGAGCCATGAGTAAAAGAAAATAAAGAATAATCTGACTTACTCTGGACAAAATCAAATGCACGTAAAACTTGAGCTAACTTCGCAAACCAATTGCGATGAGCCTTCCGAAGACCATAAAAATATTTCTGAAGCCGACAAATCGGACCTGGAGGCGCAAGATAGCCTGGTGGAGGTCGCATAAATACCTCCTCATGTAAATCACCATGTAGAAAAAAATTATGCACATATATCTGGTGAAGTTTCCAACCATGAATGATTGCAACTGATAAAAACAGACAAACCAATCTCATCTTCACAACAGGAGCAAATGTCTAAGTATAGTTATTACCTTCTTTCTGGCGATTTCCAAAAACTACCATACGAGCTTTGTGACGCTAAATGGTACCATCAGACTTGAACTTGGTACGATACACCCATTTGCATCCAATAGCAGTCTTATGCAGAGGTAGGGAAGATAAAGTCCATGTCTGATTGCGCTCAATCACATTAATCTCATCATTCATTGCATCACGCCAATGAGCATACTTTGAAGCCTCAAAATAAGTGGTGGGATCTGCACTAGAAGTTACTGTACCCAAAATTCTAGAATGCGTACTAGAAAATTGATCACAATTTACAAAATCAGCTAAAGGATAGAGAACACCTGAGGAATGTGATATCGCAGGTGTGGTCGTAACAGTTGGGGGTTATTAATATAAGCAACAAAGAAGACATAATCTTGCAGATAAGTAAGAGGTCGACGACCGCGACCACTCTGTCAGATAGTGGGCAGCTCGGCCGCAGGTGGCTGTGCCGGGGAAAGAATTGGAGGAGCAGGTGGAGGGGGCTAGGTAGACGGAGGAGGAGCCTAAAATATGGGCAACGTCACGACAGGCGGCGCGTGAGCAGCGACGTCTGAAGGTGCTTGGAGCGCTTGAAGATCAACAATGAATGGCGTATCTGGCGTATCCAGCGCGTCCGACATGTGCATGATAAGTTCAGCTGGCGGCGATGCGTCTGACGTCACATCCGCCGACGTCGGAGAAGCTGGCGGTGGAAAAATGGCTAGTGTCGGGGAAGAAGTCTGCGGTGACAAGGTCATCGTCGGTGAGGTGGCCGACTGCAGTGTGGCTTCTGAGGTAACAGTATAAGGAAATTGGTCTTCATAAAAATCAACATTCCGATTGTTGAAGAAAGTACAGGATTCCAAGTCAAAAAGAAGATAACCTTTCTTTCATGCGGGATACCGAAGAAACAAACATCGGTGACTTCTCGGAGCAAATTTGTCACGGAATCTGGGAATGTGGGAATCAAAGCACAAATAGTCGAATACGCACAAAGCTTTGTAATTTAGAGGACATCTATAGAGAAATTCGAATGGTGTGCGCTCGTCGAGTTACTTCGTGGGTGTCCGGTTGATCAAATAAGCATCAGTAAGTACACATTCTCCCTAGAACTCGGTAGGCAGATTGGCTTGAAAACGCAAAACATGAGCCACATTCAACAAATGGCGATGCTTGCGCTCAACACGACCATTATGTTGTAGAGTATCAACCATAGATGTCTCAAAAATAATCTCATACTTAGCAAAGTAGGATCTCAAAGGTATAAATTGTGTATCATTATTAGCTCCGGCATGTCTAATCACGTGATCAAACTAATTCTTGATCAAAACACAAAATTCAATAAATCTAGATGCTACATCAGACTTAGCAACTAACAAATGACCTAAATAGATCGGGAATAATCATCAACTATAGTTAAAAAAATAAATGCACCACTAGAAGATAGTGTTTTATAAGGACCCCAAACATCAAATTGTATTAATTCGAATAAAGAACTATCATTCTAAGAACTCAAAGAAAAACTATGTCTAGTCTGTTTTTGCTCTATGACAGATAGAGCAAGGAACAAAAAATTATTTGTGCTAAGATCAAGAGTAGAAATAGAAGACAACATCATAGAGAAAGGATGCCCAAGACCCTAATGTCATAAATCAGAAGAAGAAACGGAAGCAACTGTTGGAATAGATTGCGAGATATTAGGACGAACATTCGTATCCAGCAGATGAAGCCAATAAACCACCCTTGTTGTTCACCCACACCAATCACAGTCCTTGTACTTATTTTATGTAAAATGCAATAATTTTTAGTAAACAAATCTAGACATTTTAATGCAGATAACAATCTAGAACATGATAATATGCGACATTGCAGATAAGGTATGTAGAGCACATGAGTAAGAGTAACATCCCCAAAGCGAATAGAACCATATTAGGTTGCAGATGACAGAGAACCATCATGCAATATAACATTCACAGAATGAACAACAGTAGTGATATCAATTAGAGAACCTTTGTCACCAGTCGTGTGATATGAGACTCCCAAATCAAGAATCCATGGTAAAGTAGACATACTTGACTCAAGGTCAGACACAACATTAAAATGATTAATAAATGTATGGTCGTACTCCATTGGTCATCAGACAGAGCAGAACCAAAGTTGGAGCCGACAGGGGTATGATGCGTAGCAACGGTGGCGATATGGCCCAGCGGTGACACGGTGACGCCGGTAAAGGGAGGCAAAGCCAGACGACGGTTGGCTGATGCATCCCCATTTTCTTGGTCTTCTGATTTAATTCTTTGAACCAATCTGGTACGCTGATGAGTTTGAAAAAGGTATCTTTGTCATAACCCTTGCGATGATAATGCATACATATCAAATTCTTGTAATTAGCGAAAGTGAGAACAACTGTCGAAGAACCCAAAGGTGGTGGACGTCATGCAGCACATGCCATAGAGTCAGTCGAAGTCTCGCGAGACCGAACAATGACTCTCTGATTCTCCTCGTGAGAAACAAGGGCATATACGCCCATGACTGGTGGAAGTGGATCAGTGGTCAGGAAGTGGATCACAAGGTGTGATAACCTTCATCAAGACCAATGAGAAATTGGTAGATCATATCTTTCTCATGTTCTTGGAGGCATTGGCAGCATGATTGCAAGTGCACAAGGGTTTACAAGTTTCACAGGTGCAAACTAAAGGTGACCGAAGGGGGTTGTAATCTCTGAACAGCTTCTTCATGTTGCCAAAATAGATGGCAACAGTCTGACCATTACGTATCTACGGAATTTTTTGATCGTTCCCAAGAGTAAAACGTGCCTTAAAATCATCCCACAATTTCTTAATTGTGGCATAATAGCTAGTAGAAGAACGTAATGGTGAATCCAAAGTCTGTAAGATCCAACATACCATGGTATCATTAATTCCAGGTCATTCAACCGCATCATGATGATTATCTGGAGGTTTGTTAATGGTTCCATCAATGAAACCAATCTTCTTCTTGGCAAGCATAACGCCGAAATGGCGTTAGACCATTTAAGGTAATTCTCTACACCTTTAAGTATGACGAGATAGATTGACAAACCGGGATTGTCGTTGTTAGTAAGGAAGTAAGGGTCATGCAAAGATCGACCAATAGGAACAGATCCTCCAGAGCCATATTACAGTTGCAATTGTTTGAGTAAAGCTTCAATCACAATGGCGGCATTAAGAATTTGTAACTTATTAGTCTCAGCTTCAACATCGATGCGAGCTTGCTCAGTAGCATTGGAACTGGAACCAGGAGTATTCATCTATGCAGATCAGTGACACACATGATCGGCGGTAAAGTAGGTCAAACATGGTGGTGTGTGTGCTGCAGGCGGCGGTGGTGCGTAGATGTACGGGCGGTGCATGAAAAGCACGCAGGCGGATCTGGGTAGGCACGGACAACGAACGGTCACGACAGCCGGAGAAGAAGCTACGGCGAGTCGTCGGCTGAGGAATCAACGGAGGAAATTGGTTGAACGCGGAGGTGTAAGTTGATCAGTGCGTGTGAATGGCGGCGATCGGTTCCAACGAAAAATGGCAGCGTACAAATTTTCTTTAGGGTTTCAGAATTTTAGGCTCTGATACCAATAAGAATTTACGGGGTAATAATTTTGTGTTCGTATTCATGCTATGTGGTACATTATATAGAGGTACAAAGACCTATACATAAAAAGAAATTGAATCTAATCTAATTACAATTACAAGTAATATTCACATAATATTGTTATTCATTAATATTACCATTGTAAAAAAATTACACAACTATCCTCTTAAATTTCTCCACCGATAATCGAGACCCATCTTCCTCAATTTCCAACCCCATCTGAGACCTATCACCCCTATTTGGGAATCTCAAATTTCCAACCCCAAAAATCCTCCCCATCTGATTCACTTGCCGGAATCCTAATCTCCCCACTTCAAAAATCCCCCCATCTGATTCCCTCTCCGGAACCCTAATCCCTTTCCATATGTTCCCTCATCGTCGTTGTGGCAGAGGCGAGAGGCGAGAGTCAGGAGAAACAGGAGAGGGGACGCTTGGGGCAGCCGTTGTTGTGGCAGACATCTATTCCCTCGTCGTCGTTGTGGCGAAGGTGGGAGGGGGAACGCTTGTGGCGGACACCCGTTCCCTCATCATCTTTGTGGTGGCAGCTTGTGGCGGAGGCGGGTGAGGTGGGAGGAGGAGTCGGGGCGTAGGGAAGAGAAGAGGCGAAGGTCAGATCTGGATGGAGGAAGAGAGGAGGCGCAGAATGGTGAGTCGGCGATGATCTGGTAAGGGTGGAACGCAGGGAGAAAACATCCAGAAGAAATTAGCTTAAGAAGGCAGAGACTTTTTGATAGTTTCACTCGGGAGAAATTCTGAGAGAAAATTTCTCTCTCTGCAGAATCCCTTGGAAAGAAAGGAGTATATGTTTAGTTTAATTGAAAGGTAGTAGGTAATACCTGAAAATCAATCCAAAAGAATAATTAAACATACAAAGATATTCCCTATATCACATCTCTAATTGTACATTAATCACTATTACGATGTTGAAAAAATATGTTTGATCGTTAATATGTATACATACGTCAAATAATAACAAATAAAAAGTTGATATATATAAACTACTTATTACGATGAATTCAATAATATCATATACGATTATATTATTTGCCTATATCTATTCAAATAATCGATTAAACTTTAATAGATAATAATGTTAAAAAAATAAAAGTGCAAATAGAGTTGAAACGGAATAGCACATTCACATGGCTAGTCAATCTCGAAGAGTAAATATGCAAACCTAGAAGATTCACATCGTTCATAATAAACATTCATATAGGCGCATGACTAATTGCAATGAATCATAAACAATTACCATTCTAATTCCATGAAACTTGAGAAAATAAACTACTAGTACAAGCAAATATACATTTCGAAGTCACAAGAGATGTGATGGTTGTTTGTAATGAGGTGTGTGCATTCCATAAGAGCTTCTACAATGGGAGGGATTTGGGGAAGAATTTTGGCAAATGTGGGATTATCTCCTATGACGGGGTTGGATTTTGGGATGAGTGGAGAGAGAGGAAGTCATTCACAAGGGATGAGGGAATCATCCCACGCTCATCCCCCCAACATGTGGGGCAAGTGAGATATTGAAAATTTTCTTTTTCTTTTTCTTTATTTTAAAGATTCAATCAATTAATAATGTGTGACATATGGTACAAAAATTCATCAATCAATTGAAAAAATTAATGGGAATAATACAACCAGAATTTAAATGAGAGAAAAAATTATGTACTTTTTAAATTTGTTTACAAAAATAAATTTCACCAATAATTTTAAAATGAAATTGTCTATAAATAGAGTTTAATACTAAATTTAAATTTTATTTATGTTTTTTTCGTCCAAATTATATATATTTTCCTTCAATTTATTCTACGTAACAATATTTTACTACTAATTTATATATTTGAGAATATAGTGACATGTAATATTATATATTCTTATGTACATGATAAAAATGTGCATATAAAATAGTAGTAGAAAATAAAGTGTGAACCACAATAAGCTGAGGTAGTGTGATGGGTTGAGTTTTATTATTGTAGAGCAGAAATGAAAAGTTGGATGAATTTAATGTGAGAGAATGAGTATATATTAAATATTAAAAAAGGTTAATAATACTTATATGACGAATAATGAGAGATGAATGTCCTAGCTAGTACCAATCCAGCGTTAAAACATAATTTTAAAAGAGCGGTGTCATAATTTTTAGGCAAAATTGCGGGGAAAAACGGTCTTTTCATAGGTTTATGGAAATACGGGGTTTAATTATAATAATAAAAGGTAAAATGTCTTTGTTGCAATATTAAAGTTTTATTATATAACGTGTAGTAGTTATAAATTTTATAACCCGGTTCATAAAACCCAAAAATTTTATCTTATTTTCTTCTAATTTACGCTTTAAACCTTGATATTTCCATAACTTATGTAAAGACCGTCTTTCAAGAGACGGACTCTAATCTTTTAAGAAATTTAATTCAAAATTAATATTAAATTCTAAAATAATATATTGTAATATTAAAAAGTAGTATAGCCGCCATTTATTTCTGTTGTCTAATACTGACAATTACTTTTTATTTTTATATGATTTTTAAATTTGACATTCTTTCTTGTTTCGGTAAAAATGAACTGCTATAAATTAATTATTACTCGCTCTGTTTCAATTCAAATTTTACGCTTAATTTTTAAACACAATTATTAATTAAAGTTTTACAGTATATTTAAATAAACATATAAGTAATAAAATATACGTATGTGATATAGTTGAACATCGTAGCAAGTATGGAGTAATTTCTAAATAGAACAAATGATTTCCCCCCTTAACTAACACCATCATCCACTTTTGTCCCCGTATTTTTTAAAACACTTTTGACCCATCAACTTATAAAATAGCTTAATCGCAAGCCCTACGAAAGTGCTAAAATTGAGCTATTTTGTAAGTTGATGGGACAAAAGTGTTAATAATGGAGTCAAAGGTGGATGATGATAGTTAAGCGGTCACCGAAGTCATTTGCTCTTCTAAATATCAACTTTTTTATTTGTCATTATTATATGTAGTTAAACATATTAATGTTTAAACATGTTTGTTGAACAACGTGATAATAATGGATATGCAATTTGAGTTAGGACGGGGGAGTATTATATTTTGTGCCATGAGGAATCGTTAATACTACTTATATTCATTTAAGTGTGGCACACCATGTTTAACACATTTTTTTAAAAGATATCATTTACATAGAGGAAAATGAATGAAGAGAATAAAAAGTAAAATGAATGTTGGGATTACTTTAAACTATTTTATATTATTTGAAATGTGTCAAAATAAAATAAAGTAAAAAATATATCAATAATAATTGAATAAAAGTATAAAGAAAGAGAGGGCAGTACTATTAATGAATACTACGTTCCAATCAAAGTTTCATATTATTTTTTTGCACAAATACTTATGAATACCGATGTAGGAAAATTTCAGTCAATGATGCAGAATTAAAATGACTTGAACAAATTACGGTTTAAATAAGAAAAAATAGTAAGAATATGAACATTTAATTGTAACCGACAAAAATGAAAAATAAAAATCTTTTAATTGAAAGGACAGGAAGGAGTAGGGTACATTTTGTTTCCGCCCAAACCATCATATAGCAAAGAGTTTTCAAAGACCTAAAGTCAATGGGGTCCATGCATTTTCATCCAACATTTCAACGTGACATGACTGCGCTCGTACTAGCCTTCAACTCGTTGCCATATATTAGCAACTCCTGCTCTGCATTCTATGCCGGCACTTGACGCCGGAATTTGACCGACGATCGGACGAATATGAGGAGCCGGAGCGTTTGCTGCGGCGAAGTGGTGCCGTTTCTGGTGATGGCCTTCGTGCAGTGCTCTCAAGTTGCTCTGAGCACCTTGTTCAAGAAGGCCTCCCGCGACGGAATGAGCTATCTGATCTTCATCTTCTACTCCTACGCCGTCGCCGGCCTCGTTCTCCTCCCTTTCGCCTTATTCTTTGAAAGGTCGGAGTTCTGTTTCTGTGTCATATCTGAAGAGTCGTGTTTATATAACTAATGATGGTTTATTTTTCTATGATGTTGAATGACGAGCTTTATTTTTGTGGGGGTGGTTTTTCCCAAAACAGAAGTTGTCATGGGGGGGTTGATGGAAA
>JAULKM010000012.1:12990070-13004698 GCA_032355605.1 Rubia tinctorum | reverse complement strand
CAGCCCCGCCCATCCCAGCCCTGCCCAGCCCCCGCTCCTCCTCAATAATCCTTCCAGTTCCGCCACTGCAGACTTGGACCTTAGCCTGGGAAAAACAAACCACCTTTGAGGAGTATCTCAGTAAAGCAATTCGTCGCATTGACTGTTACCATCCTTACTATGACCAGGCCAAATTACAAGTCATTTTAACTTTCATGTATTGTTAACTAATACTCTCTCCCACAATGATCTTCCTAATTTGACTTTTACAGTCAACTGCATCAATTTTTAACTACTAATATATATTTTTGTGAATGTAAAAAATTTCTGAAAAAATATTAGTTAAAAAATATAGGGGTGGGCAAAAAAACCGAAAACTGAAAAGCGAATCGAAAATTGAATTATCCAAATTTGAATAACTCGAACCGAATTTAATATATGTTTTTCGGATATTCGAATTGAATCAACCGAATTCTGAATATGGTTTTTGGATCGGTTTTGGATATTAAAACTCGATCCAAAATCTGAACCGAATACCGAATTGTAATTAATTAAATATATAATAATTAAATTTAAAAACAAAAAAATAATTTAAGTTGGAGGACCAATCTTTATATTTAAAAAATTATCCCAAACTCTAAAGCCTAAATAAGTTTGGGGTAATAAGTAAACAACATAAGTTACGCTAAGTACATTTGTGGAGTGTTTGAAGGTGAAGGTGGATGTGAATGTGAATGTGGAGTGCTTGGAGGTTTGAAGAATGTGAAGGATTTGAAGATGAATATTAAAACAAACTATTTTTCTTTAATATTAAATGTAATGCTAAAATTGTTATGGTTTAATTTGTATTATACTTGTAATATTTTTATTTTGAAAACTTGATTTTGATGATGTAGAAATTAGATTGCATATTTTTATTTAATTTTAAATTAAATTGTTTGATTTTAGAAATTATTTAAAAAAATTACAGTCAATTCGGTTTATTCTGGTTGAATTCGATTTTAAACCGAAACTGAATTTCGAACTCGGTTCGAATAATTCGGGTTATTCGGGTCGGATTCTGTTTTGTGCTTTTTAAGGGCCAAACCGAAAAAGCCGAACAGAATAAATCAAAAACGATTAAACCGAACCGACGCCAACCCCTAGACATGATATGCTAGTTTAAAAAGTTTTGTTAAATTTTAAGATATTTTGATTGCGCTAGTTAAAAATTATTTTTGTTACATTTTGATATATTTTATTCTTCAAATTTAAAAAATTACTTTGTACCAAGGTCATGTTCAATTGAGTTTAATTTCAACATATTTCAGCACCAATAAACTAAATTCAACATTAATAAATTAAATTCATCACTAATAAACTAAATTAAGCGCCGATAAATTCAGCACTGAAATAAAAAAAATATGTATTTGGATTTTCGGTAGTCACTGGTTGAATAATAAGTTTAAAAGTAATATATGTTACGAATACAATATCATTTTGGGAGTCATTCTTTTCATTAAAAAAATAATAAGCTGCCAATAAATTAAATTCAACACCAATAAATTAAATCAAATACCAATAAACTAAATTCATCACAAAATTAGTTCATATCCTAAATGGAGTGACTCAAAACCCCTCTCATATCATTAACCCAATTCGAGTTCTTATATCTTATTAAATTTTAAGATATGTTGAACTTTTATCGTAAATTAAACCAACCAAACCAATACAGCAAACCTTGTTCTCTTGAGGTTATTTGAATTGATTAGATTTAACTTGAAATGAAATGATTTGAATAGAATCGAACTAAAAATAAGTGTGTTGAAAATTAATAATGTATGATTCAATCAAGATATATTTCCCCAAATTAAATTTTATCTGAACTGAACTGCAATAAAATGAAATGCAGATAAACTGTAAAAACATGGCTTGAGTATGTTGATCCAAATCGTATACTCCTTTTGTCTTAACATAAGTTGCACACTTTAACTTTTAATAGTTGATTCAAAAAATATTTGAATATTAATACATTTAACTATGTATGATAATTTTTTAATAAAAAATAGTATTCTAAAAATACACATTAAAACGAATCTAAAACTAAGCCACATGATAAAATTATTACTTATATCAATAGAATTTTATAATTTAAATTAGTTAATTTTGACTAAATAAATAGTACAATTGCAATTTATGGTAGGACAAAATAGCAAGTCAGTAAAAATTGATGTGGGAATTTCTAACAAGTTTAAAAGTAAGTCCAATTATAAAACAGTAAAACTAAGGAAACTCGTAAATTTGTTTGCTCTAGCCTCTGGTAGTGTTGTTCCTGTGTATACGTAACGTATCTAATCTCAGTAGCGTAGTGGGTCTCAATTTCCACTCCTCTGTCGCTTTTCTTGTAGCCAAAAAAATAGAGAAACTAAACAACAAAATACGAAACAAAACGGCCACACGCCTTCCATCCTCAGTTCCGCACTCACTCTGAAATTATATGGCAGTCCTCACAATTATTTGTCCTTGAGAACTAAGCACTCGAAACCTCAACAAAACATCTGTTGATCAGCGTATCTTTCTTCAAAACTCAGATTCAATACACAATCCGTCACATGTACTAGAAGCAGCTGATTCATTTCCCCTGTCCAAAATCCCGACGAAGATGGCGGCGGAGAGAGTTTGCTACAGAGACGTTCTCCCGTTCGGCGCGATGGTGACGATGGAGTGCATCAACGTCGGCCTCAACACGCTGTTCAAAGCCGCCGCCGACAAGGGGATGAGCGAGCGCGTTTTCATCGTTTATTCCTATGCTCTCGCTGCTCTGTTTCTTCTGCCGTCTGCTGTCTTCTTCTCCAAGAGGTCTTTTCTGGTTTTCCCCAATCTGTTTGTTCGTATGTTTGTTTTCTGGGGTTTGATTGTGAATGGGATCATGGGACAGGTCGAATTCGAGAGTGGAGGAGCTTCCGTCGCTGAATTTCTCCATCGGATTTAAGATTCTGCTGCTTGGAGTCATCGGGTATTTTCAATTTTGGTGATTTCTGGGCGAGCTTGTTGATGAAATTTTGTGGATTTTGATTGTTTTTTTGGGGGATTTGGGAAGTCAGATGCACATCTCAAGTAATGGGATACACAGGGATTACTTACAGTTCTCCGACTCTTGCTTCTGCAATCAGCAACCTTGTTCCGGCTTTCACTTTCATCCTTGCCGTCATTTTCAGGTTCATTTCTTTGATGCTTTTGATAATTCTCTTCTTTTGTGCTCCCCATCTCTCTTTCGCCCCTCCATGATCTTGAAAGGCTTAATTAGGACACTCATTTTATTGAACTATAAAATGATATTCTAATGTTCGGACATGAATTACTTTTTATATTTTTATTTTAAATAAATATGAATCAGACAAAAGATACTGTATACGAATTGATAAATAATAAAATATCAGCTTCTAATTAAAGTGGAGTAGTCAAAAGAAGAATTTTATCAGTAAAAATTGAATTCACTCAAAAACAACAGAGGATAAAACACAATTAAATCGCCCGTGAGCACTCTTCTGCAGGATGGAGAAGTTAGCATTCAGAAAATGGAGCACCCGGGCCAAAGTGCTGGGCGCTCTAGTATCCATATCCGGAGCCTTCGTGGTAACTCTTTTCAAAGGTCCAAGAATCGTACTGCCTATCCCATCATCATCGGACTATGCCCGAATTCAAGTGCCAAACCCGATATCACGTCTCGGATCTCAATCCGGTTGGGTTTTGGGCGGGTTGTTTCTCACATGTGAATACATTCTGGTTCCAATGTGGTACATCGTTCAGGTCCGTATCATCTCAAACTCAAAAGAATGTGCAGATTGAACGGGTACGGAGAAAGTTGATACCCAGTTTTCATCGTTTCAAATTCCAGACCCAGATTATGAAAGAATACCCGGCGGAACTGATCGTGGTGTTCTACTACAACTTGATCGTGAGCATATTAGCGGCAATCGTCGGGTTCTTTACGGAACCCGACCCGACTAGGTGGCGGATCAGGCCCGACATAGCTCTGGCCTCCATAATTTGCTCTGTGAGTGATAAATTTAGATATTTTTGCATCTTCAAACCAGATTTAGAAAGGCTGATATCTAAAAATGAACACTGGGATTCGTGATCGGGACAGGGAATCTTCGGCTCGTTCATCAACAACACCGTCCACACCTGGGCGTTACGTCTGAAAGGCCCCGTCTTCGTCGCCATGTTCAAACCGCTGTCGATTGCAATTGCAGTCGCCATGGGTGTCGTCATCCTCGGAGATGCTCTTTACCTCGGAAGGTACAGAAGTTGTAATTTAAGAAAAGTTTTCATTTGTCCGTTCGTTGTTGATCTTTTGCTGTTCTTGTATCTGGGGACAGCATTCTTGGAGCAACGGTGATTGTTCTCGGGTTCTATACGGTGATGTGGGGTAAAGCAAAGGAGGAGATGGAGGAGTGCGACGAATATGGGGCTTTGGAGTCGTTTCATTCGGAGCAAAAGCTGCCATTGTTGCAGAATCACAGAAAATGAATTAGAGGGATGACAAGAATGAAACAAGTGTATCTTTCTATGTACATAGAGCTTGTAGCATGCATTTGTATTACTAATGGGAATTGTTTGAAATTCTGAATCTTCCATTATCAACCATGTCTGGCCCAAATTGTACTTAAACAGATCATTAAGGCTTAGTCATGTATTCAATATATGGGAAACGTTTGTAGAGATTGGCCGGTAATCTCAACCACCATATAATATAAATTGTTTGTTTGGTTCTCTCAATCGAAAATATTGAAGTATTTTGATTAATCTAAATTCAAATTGTTTAAAAATAACATACTAATATGTTAATATGTTAATGATTTTAATTCTTTACTATATACCAATCATAAAATTTTAAAATATATAACTTTTATATATATATTTAAAACCATAAATATCTCATACTATATCTATATATATCACTAAATAAAATCCAAATAAATACATAATCTGAAATAACAAAATGTTTGAATTTTTTATACAATGATAGACTACTTTTGATAGAAATATATATACATATTATTTATTTATTATATATGACAAAGTCTTATTTTAGACCAGCTAACCGTTAAATGAGGACATTTTATAATTAGTGAGACTAATTAGGTATTTAATATTTACTTTTATTTATTGCAATGAGATACACATAATTATGATAACATTTTAAAATGAATCTCAACATATAAATTATTACTTTTTAAAAATTTAATGAAATATTATAAAAATAATCAGTTTTCATTGTATTCAATATTTAACGATTTCTAACTAAATTAATTATTTCACTTTATAACTCATATAGTTTGTCTTAAATGACTAAATTTTAAAATTTTAAATAAACTATGTTCTCAATTTACAGATAGAAAATGTACATCCTAATATTTTAATTAATAATATCGCACAACATATGATGGTACTCCGCTAGTTAATTCTAAAATTTAAATGCGGTAATTTAAATAAACTAAAATGATAAAAGTGCATACATGACCCTATATAATTCACATAATTAAAAATATAACCTTATGATATTTAAAAGTGCAATCCTAGA
The DNA here is from genome assembly GCA_032355605.1 of Rubia tinctorum. Taxonomy (NCBI): domain Eukaryota; kingdom Viridiplantae; phylum Streptophyta; class Magnoliopsida; order Gentianales; family Rubiaceae; genus Rubia; species Rubia tinctorum. Next base: position 12,999,153 of record JAULKM010000012.1, on the reverse strand, counting down.
TAATGAGGGAAAGTGCAAAAATACCCATTCTAGCAAATTTAAGCCAAAATTTGATGAAATGTCATTTTTACCCCTCTGAAAAATAAAATAAAATAAAATGAATTTACTATCATACCTCTAAATCATAACCCTAACCCAACACTTCTTCTTCTTCTCTTCCGTTCTTGATTCAATACTCGCCACCCAATCTTCATTTCATCCCCAAAATTTCCTCTTCTGGACAAAGCCTAAATTTCCTTTTTATTTCCTCCCCTCTTATTCATCATCGCGTTTACAGGTCTGTTTTGATTCTATTTTAAAAAAAATTCAGCGACGATGGAGAGATTGTTGACGACGGAGATGAAGAAGTTGCCAAGGAATGGAGGAAGGCGCCGGGGAATGGAGGGAGTCGACGGGGAATGGAGGAAGCTAGGGAATAGAGGGAGTCGACGGGGAATGAAGGGAGTCGCTGGGGAATGGAGGGAGTCGCTGGGGAATGGAGGGAGTCGCTGGGGAATGGAGGGAGTCGAGAAGCACCGAAGATGAACTGTTGCGGCCCTGAGATGAAGAAAACGAAGGGAAAACCTGGTAGGAGGCTGCTAGAAAAGTTGTTGAAGGAACCAAGAAGGAAGGTGGTTACCAGGGTGATGGCACAGTGGTGTCGTCGTGGTGGCGAGCTGGTGATGATGGGCGAGGCAGTGTGAGGTGACTGGTGGGGTGAGATGGCTGGTGTGGTGGCGGTGGTGGAGGTTAAAATTGTCCTAATGCTTTTAGATTTTAGGTCAGAGGGTGTTTTGGTCATTTTATATGTGGTCAACGCCGGGAATGGTGTCTTACGGTTATATTTGTAGTTTAAATTATTTGAGTGTTATATTTGCACTTACTCAAGTATATAGGGTTATATTTGTGCATATCCCAACTAAAAACATCTCAAGGTTGAGCGAATTTATAGGCATCCAATTTGGAAACTAAAAAAGAAATTTAAGGAACTTCAAATGCAAACCAAACACATCAATTTTAAAAACATAAAAAGCACACCAAAACGTGACAGTGATATTAAAAAATATATAATACATCTTGTATATACGAGGTACAAACGCGACCTAAACAACTAGTACATACCTAGCAAAGCACAAGTGAAGTGCCTACGACAACGAGCTGTTAGAAACGCTCTTCAGCTTCACCCAATATATAGTGCACAACATGTGCACCCGGCTACGACCACATAACAGTCGTCATGTAACCCACGATTATGGAACCAGACTAAGAAATAAATAGGGTGAAAAAGCCTATAAATAGGTAAAAGACAAAACGACATGGCTAAGTGATAATCAGTAGAAAGACATGTACATAACCATCTGACACTAACTTTAGCATCAGAGCCTTTACCTCAGATCCAATCCGGAAGATTCTTGCAGGAATGAGTAATCCACAAGTCAGAGTTAATGAAGTTTCCACCATCATCTAAGGATCTCATAACACAACAGTGGCTCCATTTGTGGGAATCTTAATCTTTTGCTTAGGTCATCATTGTTCTCTTTAAATCATTGTGACAACCAAGAGATAAGCCAGTTAACCTGAAAGCACAGTATGACCAACCTCACCAACAACACACCCATCCCCCTCCTTCTCGGAAACAAGGGTTGGTTAGGCTGGAAGAGACTCGAGAGTTTGAGGATTACATGGAAGCACAATCCTCCTAGGTTGAAAATGAAAAAATGGTTTTTGTACCTTTTTTGAAAGCAAACATAGAGTAACTCTACAAATAGTTTGTCAATACCAACCGGGGGTAGAAGGACAAGTTTATGGCTAGCCCAAAACCAAGAGACAAACGGAGAATGGAAAAGAAACCAGTTGAAGAGCAACTCGAGACCCATGACGAAGCTAAAAATAACGACGTCAAAGATATGGAAGAACATTCCCTCCTAGTGGAGAAGCTGCAAAATTTTGCACTGCCTAAAGGTTTCAAAGAAATTCCTGGATTCCTACAGGACTAGCAAGAGGTTCCACGATGCACCCATACAATTACTGTGTATATCCTTCTTGATATTACTTACGAGAACCGCAATAATTTGGTATGAAAACATTCCCACGTAGACCATTCGAATCTGGCCCCAACTTACGGACCAGTTCATGGGGAGATACTTTCGCGGATCTGATGAACAATATGTAACGAAGTGGTGAAAGCATCGCAAAATATCACAATAACTTTGTTTCCGAAAGCCTGGATATCAAGGATATCACATATCAATTGTCATTAGCAGCGCTCTTGAATGACATGAAATTAGGAGAATTCTAGAATAAGCTCACAATGGACTTGCTAGATACCCCAATACATCTCCAGAAGACTGTAGAAAAGTTCATTCGCACAGAATAAGCTAATGATGAAGTGCAGGAAAATGAGCGAGGCAAAAAATCCAGGGAAAGCACTTTAGGAAGGGAAAAGCGCAATGCTCGCAAGCACAAAGGAACAACTTTCAACAACGCACCATCTCTCAAAAATCCCTTAGTTAAATCCAGGAGATAAATATGGCAGAACCACAAGAAGGTGTTCAGAGAACCAAACCCAATGAGAGAGCCGATGGAAAAGAGATCCAAGGACTATTATTGTAAATTTTGCAAAGACCGTGGGCATGAAACGAACACCTATAATGACCGTTGATGGAAAACATAAGAGCTACTTTTCAAAGGTCGACTCATGCAATACAAAAAGGAAGAATACCCATGGGGGATCCAAAAATTACAGCACAGAAAAAAATTTCGCTATGACTCAAACATAAGCGAAGCTAAAACTGAAATGGCAGCAACGATTGAGAAATGAGAATATGTTGACGATAGCATCCTAGACAGGGTGATTGTCTTAATCCACAGGTAAACTAAGCTCACATTCAACAATGCTTGTAAAGTAAAAGCAAGGTACCTATCACCACATGAGTCCAAAGATGAGATGACACCCGTAGACGAGACAATCACATTCAGTGAATAGGATGCAGTCCCAAACACATCGTTGCACAATGATCAGCTGTTCATAACAACAAATGTAGGAAATTCCAAAGTGCACAAGGTCTTCATATATGATTGGAGTGCAATAGAAATATTGTTTGTTTACTGCTTTAACAAACTCGGGTCAAAAGAGTAGACTTTAAGAAAACGAAATTGTCTATAGTCGGATTTGCAAGAAAGTCAAAAGATCGATGGGAAACATAAATCTACTCATCACTATTATTCAGAAAGACAAAGTGTGTGCCTTCATGTATGACTTCATTGTGATAGAAGCCCCAAGTACCTTCAACGCCATTATAGGAGACCATGGATGAACATCCCAAATGTGTATGGTCCCTAAACCACCTGGCCATGAAATTTCCAATGCCACCAGGGATAGCAAGAGTCGGGGGTAACCAAAAGGTAGCTAGGCAGTGTATGGCTATCGCAATGAAACCCACAATACCCAATATACCTCAGCCAATGGTGCACTCAATCAACCACAAACAATCGTCACAACATATTTCTAGGGGGTTGAAGTAGGCGAATATACCGAACTAGTCCAGCTATACGAGAACGACGCATCCAAAGAGGTCAAGATTGGGAAAAAGCTACTAGAACCACTCAAATCCAGAGTAATTTCTACACTCGGTAAATATAAAACCTGTTTTCCTGGTCGATGCAAGATATGGGAGGAGTCAACCCATCCATTGTGCATACTACTTGAACATAGACCTATCGCCCAAGCTTGTCCAACAAAAACAAAGGACTTTTGCGCACGACATACCAAAAGCAATAGAAAATGAGGTCACACCTTTGTACAAGTCGGCATACTTCACAAAGTCATATACCCAACATGGTTGGCTAACCCATTCATGGTAAGGAAAATAGACGTAAGATGGAGAATGTGCATTGACTACATAACCCTTTACAAATACAGCCCAAAAGACTGCTACCACCTGCCAAACATCGACCATCTAATCGATCAATCTCAGGGTACAAAGCCATGGAATTACTAATGATTTAAACGAATATCACCAGAGCTAGATGAACCTTGATGATGAAAAAAAAATTTCAATACAAGTTTTTGAGCATTTTGTTACGATAAAATGCCTTTTGGGCTCAAAATTGCAGGAGCCAAATATCAATGAACAATAAACAAGGTTTTTTCCCACCAAGTAGGCCGCAACTTTGAGATATACTTCAATGATATGGTCATCAAGAGCAAAATATTCTAGAACCGAAAGAGACGTTTATCATTCTCTTATCAATAGGGATGAAACTGAACCCCAAGAAGTAAACCATTGGATCGGGCACCAGGAAAATTTTAAGACTTAAGGTATCATCCTGGGGCCTCAAAGCCAAACCGGAAAAGATACAAGCCATAGAGTTGCTACCTCCACCTCTGTCAATAAAAAAAAGTTCAAGTTCTCAGTGGCTCCCTAGCTGCAGATATCCACTCAGTATAAAAAGCAGCAAATACACACATACAATTCTTTGATATCTTCAGGAAAGCGTTGGGTTCACTTGGAAAGAATTTTTTTACAAAGTATACAACGAACTCAAAGTTGAGTTGCAACGACTGCAACTACTGACAGCCCCCAAACCAGGTGAAACCATGTACTAATACTTAGCAGTTTAACCAGACATCGTCAACTCAGCCCTCGTAAAACAAGACAATGACAACAAGATCGTGGTTTACTACATCAGCTAAAGCATTTAGGGGCGGAAAACAATTACTCTACAATGGAAAAGCTAATACCGCACTTATCCTCTCAGCCAAAAGATTATGACCTTACTTACAAGCTCATAAGATCGTGGTGTACACCAATAAGCCAATATAACATATTCTCCACAAGCTACATGCTTCAGGTCACATAGTGAAAAAGACCATCAAACTGGGAGAACATGAGGTCATATTCCATCTGAGAACTTCAATCAAAGGTCAATCCCAGGTATAATTTTTGGTAGACATGACTGGAGATATACATATGAACATCAAGCACCATGATGAAATGAGCTACAACCAGCTCAATGGAAAGTAGAAGAGGGACCAAAATGTATGGAAGCTCTTTGTTGATGGAGCCTCATCAAAGGAAGGCTGTGGAGAAAGTCTCCTACTCATCAGCTTGGAAGGAGATGAATAGAAGTACGTATTCTACTTCTTATTTTCTCTCACAAACAATGAAGCAAGATAAGATGCGCTCATCGAGAGGCTTAAATTTGAAATAAGGATAAACATATATATCGTTCATGCCCACAATGATTCACAAGTAGTCGTCCAACAAAAGATAGGAGATTACGTTACAAAAGAGAGATAACTAATCAAATACTTGAATATGACCAGGCAACTCATGCACCAGTTTAATCACTTACATATCACACATATCCCTCGTTCAGAAACCACAAGGGTCGACGCACTAAGAAAGTTAGCAACCTCGGGGTACACATCACTTCAAAAGCAGAACAACATAACTGTCGAACTAATCCTTGTTTGTAGCAATGCGGTCACGACCGTGGCTTATATTCAGGAAGAAAATATCGGAGGGATGAGACCTATCATACAATATCTGTATCATGGCCTTCTCCCTACATATGGGAACGAATCACGAAAAAATTGAGCTTAAAGCCCCAACGTACTACTACAAAGACATTGTCTTTTTCAAGAGAGGGTACCTAGCACTATGGCTGAGTTGCGTAAGACTACAACAATATTCACTCATTTCCAGATACATACACAAAGAATGGTGCAGATTACACCAGGGTGCGTGCACCTTAGTTTAAAAAAATCCTCCGGTCGGGATGCTACTGTCCAACCATTCCTTCATCCAATAATTAAGGAGCTGCCAACGAAATGCCACAGTTCAATAAAGACCACAAGCAAAGATGGCTAAAGTTTATGGGGCCTGGCCGTTTGACAAATAGGGAATCAACATCGTTGACCCCTTCCTAGCTGGATCAGTCGGAACTAAATTCCTCATCACAACCATTAATTACTTCATCAAATGGGTCAAATTGAAGCCCTTAAACAAAATCACTGCTAAAGGAAAATTTGCATTCATTTAGCATAACATCATATGCCATTTTGGCATACCCAAAACCACAATCTTGGGCAATAGGACACAGTTTGAAAGCAAAGCATTCAGCGAATGATGCAAGGACTTGAACATAAGTTAGAAATTCACCCCAGTAGCACACCCATAGGCTAATGGGCCAGTGGAGGTTACTAATTAAACGATAGTTCAAGGGATCCAAAAGAGGTTAAAAGAGAAGCATGTGGGATGGGCGAATAACTACCAATAGTCTTGTAGGATTACCAAACCACCCCCATAACCATGACAACATAAACGTTGTTAAACCTAGTATATGGACACGAAGCAGAAATCTTGGCAGAGTTAGGCATCCCAAGCCCAAGAACCATCAACTACAATGAAGTCAAAAACCCCAAAAGTATCAGAGAAAACATGGATATCCTTGAGGAGCCTAGGTAAACAACAACCATCGGAGAGACTGGATACAAACATAAGGTGGTGAAGTCATACGACGACTGAGTTAAAACAGCCTTATTCAAAGTAAATGACCAGGTCCGATGAAAGAACGAAGTCATTCTTGCCAGAAAAAGGAAAACTCTAATCCACATGGGAAGGCTCGTAAAAGATTACGAAATCTTAGAAATCCAACAGTTACTCCTTAGCTCGGATGAATGAGACACCTATCCCAAGTATGTGGAATGTGAACAAGCTTAGGTGTGTAAACCTAGGGTTTCACCTACATATGTATTGTACATATGTCTAGAAATAATCGTTGACCATGCTTTCTAAATTTTGTACACGAAATGATCATGGATGCACATACATAAACGAACAAGTCTTCTTGGAGGAAAAATATTATGTGTCCAAAAGGTAACCTACATGGGTATATCCCCACCCCGCGACTTAAGTTAAAAAATCACATACAACTTCACAAATAAGGGTACATCCCCAACTCATGACTTAAGAAGGAATATCACATGCGGCTTCAGTAATACGAGTATATCCCCACCTCACGAATTAAGTAGAAAAATCACCTATGGAAATACAGGTAAATTCCCACCTCGCGACTTAAGTGTGAAAATCACCCGCAACCTTTAAATACAGGTATATCCCCACCTTGCAATTTAAGCATGAAAATCACATACGACTTCGAAAATAAGGGTAAATCCCTACCTTGAGACTTAAGAAGGAAAATCACCCTCAACCTCGCAAATACGAGTTTATCCCCAACCTATAGGTAAATTGCCCAATGCTTCACGAACAAGGTTGAAACTCTAAAGTATAACACTCTCCAACAATCCCAAACCCATCATCACACTACTCCCCCGGGAACCAATTGTTTCAATATAAAAAGAGCAGGACCAACTGAAATGACGGACACAACTAACTGCTCCCAATCAACAAAAACAACAAAGGAACTTGCTTTTGACGATTGGGTAAACACCCAACAACATACATAAGTCGTACAATGACAAAAAAGTAAAAGGCTCCACGCAACCATCGAATTCTACAAACCTAAGGTACAATTAGGGTGGATTTGGTACAGTTAACATCACTTTTTACTAATACCATGTCTCAGACCACCAAAGTTGGTATATTATTTTTAAAAACCAACACCGTACCAAATCTTTGGCATACCAATACATCGGTATGCAAAAAAGTTGGTTGGTATCGGTATGGTATGGTAGAATACTATATTATAATGAATTATTTTTTTCTCATAAAACAAATTACAAATAATTAAATTTTCCATTTTATAGTCTTAATTTTAGAAAATTAAATATTCTATAATAATAATAAAGAAAGATAACATAAAATTAAGAACTATAATAAGTAGAGTTTGTCTCTTTGAAGATGATCTTTCCATAAATTATGGAAATACCAAGGTTTAAACTGCAAATTAAAAGAAATGAAGATAAACATTTTGGGCTGCATTAATCGGGTCATAAACTTATAACATTTGCACGTTGAATAGTAAAATATTGCAATTAAATACTTTTACTTTTCTATAATTCTAATTCAACCCCGTCTTTCCATATGTCTATGGAAAGACGATTTTTCCCAAGATTTTTTCGAATAAGTAAATGAAAATGAAAATTTTGATTTTTTTGTGAGGCTTAAAAAATTGTCAATTATCAAGAAATCTAATTTTTAAAATTATTTAAACTTTTACTAATATCTAACATACCGGAACCAAAACATAAACTACACATTTTAAATTATTTCTATTGGTTCTAATATGAATGAATGAAAAAATACTAACTCACCTAGCCACAAAACCAAAACCAAAACCAAATCTGAAGCCTGATACTAAAACCAACCAAAATGCCAACTGGAGGAAAATAGGAAACCCCAAAAATTCCCCTGGCACCTCACCCAACCAGAAACAAAAAAAGTTTGAGATGCAGAATACAATGTTAGGGGTTAACCAGCTGGTAGTAAGGACACGGACTACTGGAACTTCGCAGGTTGATGGAACTAATGAGGATCATCCCACCAAGCTGGAAAGACCTACCAAGGAAACCACAAGGCAAACAACTCTGTTTTTTGAAGAAACAAGCCACTCCCAACATATTGTGGAGAGCAGCACTCAAACACCACTGGCATCCCCAACTGGTAGGGATCAAACTGAGGAAATCAAAAGCCAAGACCATTCTCAGATGAATGAACCTCAAACACAGCAACAGACACAGTTAAATCCCATTACCTGTATGAGCACAAAATTTGCCAAAGATGATCTCACATGTATGATTCCCAACCCTATTGAAGACCTCACTGACCAGTGTCTGCCCTCTGCCACATCTAGTCCTCAACACAGGAACAGGTTCAGCATATTGGCAGATAATTTGACCACAAAGGAGGATGAATATGATGTTTCAAGTACTAGAGTGCTTCTGCATGAAGAGGTAAGTACTTCAACCTTTAACTTAGATCAGGTAAAAACCAAGAAGAGGACTTTGTTTAACAAGTTGAAAAAATGAATCTTAGGTCATCTTCAAAAAGCAAAAAAAAAAGGTTATCAATGATTAATAAGACCCTAGGATTAAAGTGTCTAATTTGGAACTTGAGAGGTTTGGATACCTCACTGGA
>JAULKM010000012.1:12905099-12935225 GCA_032355605.1 Rubia tinctorum | reverse complement strand
GACTACAAGAAGGATCCAACGCTGTCGGTGTTTAACGACATCATGTCTCCGCATCAGTTCGACAACAAGTACTACCAGAACTTGCCCCAGGGTTTGGGGCTGTTGTCCTCGGACAGGGGAATGCATTCGGACAAGACGACGAGGGGTTTCGTGGAGATGTACGCTAGAGACCAGGAGGCGTTCTTCAGGGACTTTGCGGCGGCGATGGTGAAACTGAGCGAGCACGGCGTGAAGACGGGACGGCAAGGTGAGATCAGACGCCGGTGCGATGCTTTCAATTAGTGAGATGTTTTGATTGTTTGATTTTTCATTTACTGATGTTCATTTTTTCTATACGGATGAGGATGGTGAAGATTGTGAGTATTGTTTATGTGATTACGTGCTGTTACTTACTGCTCTACTAATACAAACCAAGAATTGGAATGGATTTCCAACCACCCACTTTTTTGGGTATGATTTTCAAGCATTTTGGAGAGTGTTTAAGTGAGAAAATTTACGTTGTTTGTGCAACAATTTTCGGATGCAAATTGGTGCATCTGAAAATGGTGTTTTTTGCTAGTTTACTCATCTGTCGTTGCAAGATGGGGGGGAATTGGTTTGAAGTTTTGGAATACCATTGACGCAGACAGGTAGCTTTGAGAATGGAATGTAGGATAGTCAGCAATGTTCATTCTCTGTCGTTGCATCAAACTAAACGTACTGTCCGAAAACAGAGAGAAATGAGAATTGCTGTGTGTTTCAGTTTTAAAACTCTCCTCTTCTTCTACCTATTTAGAGATTTATGGCAACTGTTTTTCCGGAGGCCAATTTCAGCGGTGGAGGCTGCCAAACTCGGTAGGCCAGTACCACATTAGTCATTGCACACTGCAACTGAATTTATAATGATTTAAGATACTACTTGTACATTAATTAGTTTTTGTTTTTATTGGTTAAATGGAGCTATAAAAAACTACTAAAGTAATTGCTTTCTTTTTATCAACAAAAAGATTATTGTATCCTGGGCGTCAAAATTAACCCTTCACCAGCAAATCAAGCGAGTTATCTATTTCGAAACTTGATGGAGTGTGGATAATGGATCGAATGAATAATTGAGATAAGGACATGTTAAATTTGCGAGTTGATCACAAATCAGTAAAATAGTCAGACTCGTTGGCATATCCATATGAGATGTTATAGAAATCCACATGAATTGAAATTTGTGGGTTAACAGATTTTTTAACCACTTGATGACTGATTTCGATTAGTAGAATGAGTGATTTTGAACTCGCAAATTGAGCGGATTTGTTTTGTATGAAGTCACAAAACATACTCAAATGAGTCATACTCGTGTATTTTAATTATCAATATCGTCGTTTTCATATTCGATTTATCATAAAACATATTGAAATAAGTCACCTGAGTCGTATTCAATCCATCATAGAACAAACCAAAATGAGTTATTACCTTTTCTTAAAATTACGAATATTACCCGATTCGAATTCGATCCATCATTATTAAAAAAAATATCGAAATGATTTTTTGTCATTTATCTTTAAATTATCAATATTACCCGACTCGTATTAGATTATTCCAATAATCCTAATTACCATACTCACCCTAATCTACTGTGATAAGTAGGAGATGATGCATGTGAGCATGTTGTCTACAAATGCATAGAAGAGAAAAGACTCCCCAACAGCCTCATAGTGCTGGAAACAGCCCACCATATTCAAACAAAAAAAATGAACAAAGGAAAAAACACGTTTTTGGTTCCACAAATTGCAATGCTAATCTTTCACCACAAAATTCAATGCCTGTTCATAAACTAACACGTCTTTCTAATCAAGCATTTTATTCACAGAACAACAAAGACGCCGAAAGAGTTAAATATACAAACAATCAAACCTTTGAGCTCCAAGAAGAGAAAACAGCAAAAACACCATTTTGCTGTTATTCACCCAAAAAAACTCTCTCCCACTCTAATTTAGTTACAACCAAACCCTCCACCATTTCAATCAACTAGAAATGTGGGAGTAAAGTCAAACCCAAAAATTAAAATTAAAATTAAATTCATAACGCGATCAACGTTGCGGTGGCGGAAGCGTACCGGATGTGTCGCCGTCGGAATTGAGAAGCTCCTCCCAATCCACCGCCGCCTCCTCCTCCTCCTCCTCCTTCTCCGTCAGCACCTCCACAATCCGTCTCACCTTCTCCCTGCTCCGCTCCGCCACCCTCTCCGCCACCTTCCTCAGAACCGCCTCCGCCTCCGCCTCCTTCGCCAGCCCCTTGAACCTCAACCCGCCTTGACTCAGCCCGTAAACGCACATCACGCAGGTCTCCCGAGTCGACTCCGAGTCGAACTCGTCCCTACTCAGCATCTCCACGAAGCACTCCACCGCGCCGCCGTCCAGCATCGCCGCGCGCCCTTCATGGCTTCCGGCCAGATTGCACAACACCAGAAGCACCCGGCTCGTCATGTGACCTGACTTCGCCATACCCAGAAGAATCTGAACTGACCCGAGTTTCACCATCTTGACCCGGTTGCTCTGAACAGAGGAGAGGTGGTAGAGAGCCAGAGCCGCGTCGTGCCGAGTCCGCTCAGAGTCGGACCGTAGCGCGTTGAGAAGTGGGCTCAACGCGCCTAGTACTCCGATTGCTGTCTTGTTCTGCTCGTCGATGGCCAGGCTGAATATAGCGCCGGCGGCGTGGTCCTGCGAATCCGGGAACCCTCCCCGGAGAACGTCGATTAACGGCGGAACAATACCGGACCGGACTATCTTCACCTTGTTTAGATTCTCCAACGATAAATTAACCAACACCGCCACAGAGTTCACCTGTATGGAAGAATATCTTGACGTGATCAACGCCCGGAGAGCAGACAGCATCCGAGGAGTGCATAATTGGACCCGGGATTCCTCCCGGGTTCGGGTCAGCTTCCGGAGAGAAATTAGGCCTTCTTCTTGTTCGAATATTTGAGAGCTCTTTAGCTTGGCAATGTACTCGTCCTCTTCCGGAGTAAGGATATCGATGTCGGAGGAGGACGATGTGGTGGAATAGCACGATGGCTTGGTGGTTAGCGGCAGCGGAGTGGCGGGGCGAGACTGGCGAGATTCTTCAGAGCTCACCGGCGATGCTTTGGACGACGCCATGAGCGCGCGTACGAGGTTTTCGGCGGCGCGGAAGTCGATGGGTTTAGGAGGGCTGAAGAGGGTGGCGTGGCACCAGTTTAGGATGGCGGCCTTGAGGGCGAGGTTAGGGATCACGGCGGAGAAGTCCGGCGAGGAGGCGTCCGGCAAGGTGGGGATGAAGTTGAGGGAGATGCATGCGTTGATGCAGTTGCGCTCGAAGGTGTGGCCGGAGGCGACGATGACGGGGTCCACCATGAGGGCGCCGGAGATTGGGCAGAGAAACTCCTTGGGCGGCGGCGCGTGGGTTTGGGTTGGGGTTTGAGGCGGCGCCGCCTTCTGGAAGTAGATTTTCCACCTCTGTTTTCCGCTACCCATTGTCGGAACAATAATCAGTCTGAAAAAAGCATCGTCGGAGATGGAGTTCCGGCGACAAGGTTGGGGTTTTTGTACGGGGATAAAGAACGGGAAATTATTAAAGCGTTAGCGTCAGGAGGAAGGATCTTGGTTTGCTGGTGCGTTGATTATTATTGGCCATAATAAAAAAAGAGGGGGGGATTCTATTAAAGTGAGTAATAATTAAAAGGAGTGTCTATTCTGCATTTCTGGGATCCTTAATTTTTTACAAGACGATAAGTGGGACTTAATTTTGTCGCACTCATAGTTGGGTTGTTCCGTGTCGCTAACTTTTGAGTGTAATTAGGTTGGAATTTGAGCAGAATCATTTTTAGAATAGTTGTGATTTCGAGATCCGAATGAGATTTGAAGGTTGAATCAGGATGACAAATATTTGAATGAAACTGAACGAGGATACAATTTTTTTTATAATGTGAACCTTACTCAACCAATAGTTCGGTCAGTTCCAAGTTTTAACATCAAGGCCAGGGTGTTGAATCAGGTTCTAAATATCATGACAACACAACCACCACGATGGATGAAAAGTTGCATCGCCCCTCTTTTGTTTGGAGATCTATTCTGAAGGGACGGGATCTGCTGCTAAAAAGAATCAGGAACAACCTCTAGTATAAAGATATAAATTGATCCATGGCTACAAAGAACGGGTTTGCCCAAACTTATTTCTCTTCCATCACACTATCCTGATTATACCTCAGTTAATAAATTGATAGTGAGCAATGGAAAACAATGGAATGAATAATTGATTAGATCTACGTTAAGTGAAGAGGAAGTTGATCTAATTCTCTCGATGCCCATACCACAAAATCGATATAATGATGTGTGGACAAGGGATAAATCCACTAAAGGTAAATAATTGGATAGAGCAGGATGTAATCTACTTATTAATTCCATTTATTTGGACAATGCATGACATGTAACAAGTAGTTGTACTGGTCCATCAACTCACTGGAAGCATATATGGAAGATAACCTCACCGGGGATCTGCCATTTTGTATGGAGTTTATGCAAAAATCAATTGTCGACAGCTCGGAACCTTATCCAACGACGATGCACATAAGAACAATATTACCTACATGCACAATGAAAAATGATTCTCCCGAGTATATTTTCTTTCTATATCCCTTAGGTCACTGATTATGGCTAGAAGCATATCTACACGCTCACCAGCAACCATGTGCAGCACTATGGGTGAGATACTTAATTTTGGAATTAGATAACGACACCATGTCCTTGATCGCCATATTGCTGAATCAGTTGTGCTACCATAGAAATAAGTTACTATGCAAATATCATGTCTTGGAGACAACTAGGAGTGTTCAAATTGTCTGACTCGTCCAGTTTTAACCCGGCCCATTTGGGTCAGGCGGGATCAATAACCCATTTGGGTCAAGTGGGTTGACCCAAATCGACCCGTTTTGACCCATTTGTATTTTTACAGCATTTTCTTAAGGAAAAAATTATTTTTTTAGAAAATCATGGAAAAATTACTCCCTCCGTCCCAGGGGAATCCGCAGAGAGAAAAATTTTAGCAGAAAATTTCCCCCTGGGTCCCACCCTACTCTGCCTCCCTACCCCCCCACCCCCTCGTGCTACCTGCCAACCAAGAAAGAGAAGAAGAAAATCTGGAATTTAGGAGGGATAATTTTTCCCTCATGTTTATTAATGAAGGCCCATTCCCATTTTTTTTCTTAAGGAAAGGCGTAAAAAACCAGAAATTTTACACTGTTCAACATTCCAAATACATTTACAAACAAATTCCCCTAATCCTGCACAATAAATAAGAACATCCACGACATTTTACAAACTAGAAAAAGGTGAGAGTTCATTCCAAAAAAGGAAGGCAAGTTCAACTTCATCAGATCCAAGGTAGTGAAGAAGCAGATCTGTAGTAGCAAACCCCAACCCCAAACCCAAAAATTTTTGGGTTTGGTGGGGTACCCTCGGGTAAGGTTATACACTACATCGAGCCGTCACGAGCCACCCAAGGGTGCTGGTTGCTCTCGGTACTATGCATCTTCCCTTTCGTCATCGGTTTTTTTTTCCGGGGACAATGCGGAAGAATCTTACAAACCAAGAGAGGCAGCATTTGGCCGAGTTTATGTTGGAGAGCCACAAGGATGGGAAGTTGTTTCATTCGAAGAGGTTGGAGGTTGCTGCAATATTCGACGGCTCAATATGCACAGTGAGCACAATCTGGGCTCTAACTCAAGCTCAAATATCGTAGGGAAGACCACTTGATTTGCGTCATCGGATGACAGGCCACCCTCCGTAAAATAAGAAAGAGATCAACCTCGACGATCTAAAGGTAATTCCTGCATTGAAGAGACGCACGATAAGGGGAACAAAAAAACACTAAACATTGGGAAGAGTAGTGTGCAACGGAAAGTGGCAGCAACGGTGATTAAAAGTCATACAAATAGTATCAAACCAGCTCTCACAGGATACAATAAGGTATCACACATGTGGTTCGTTTTAGAAAAGCTGAATGCAGAACTTTACTTCAGATCAATGGACCATGTGGTGCACATGTTTGAGAAATGGTTCTACCTGCGCCAGGAAACAGTGAGGTACTTGTTGGCCCCGGATGAAGCGGAGCCTTATCAGACAAGTAAACACAAGTAGCATATTCCTAAGTTAATGTGTATATGTGCAGTAAGTAGACCGATATGGGGGAAAGATGGTGAGCTACTATTTGATGGGAAACTAGGCATATTTCCTTTCGCTTAAGACCAAGTAGCAATCAACAACAACAAAAATAGACCAGTTGGGACAGTGGAGAAAGTTCCAGTACCGAAGATCACAAGAGATGTCACAAGAGCAAAGATATTCCAGGAAGTCATACCCGCAATCAAACAAAGGTGGCCATCATACTTATTGGGCAAGTTCATTCACATTTAACAAGATAATGCAAAGGCACATACATTCAACCATGATCCAGATTTCAGCGTTGTAGCAGAAACAGATTGTTTTGCTATATATCTAGTGAGCCAACTGGCAAACTCGCCCAGCTGTAACATCTTATACCTAGGATTTTTCAATTCAATTCAAAGCCTACAACAAGAAGAAGCTTCATATAATGTGGAGGAATTAATCGCAGTCATGCAATCAGCATACGTGAGGGAAGATGCAACTACATTGAATGAGGTATTCATCACATATCGACAGGAAATGATAGAAATGCTGAAAGCACATGGGTTAAACAGGTAAAAGTTGCCTCACATGAACAAGGACAGACTCATGAAAGAAGGGACCCTCCCGAGATCTCTGAAAGTAAGTGAGGAGGTTGTAATGGGCAGCATTGAATATTTGATCAGTATAGGGCAATAAATGAAACAGTTTTTCCCCTAATGTCTGTCCTAGGTTATCATCCATGATTGATCAGTTGTAACCATTTTGGGGGTTGGTGAAATGACATAGTTTGCAATTCGGGAACATCCCATTTTTGGTGTGAATATGATGTTCCAATTCCAACCCCGGTTAAATGTTCATTTGTGTTAATGAAATTTAACCTTTTTTTAAACAAAGAAAAAAAAGCATTCATTGTTTCTTACATTCTGCACATACCAGAGAAGAACACATAATAGTCAGGGAGGATGCTCAAACAATCCCATGTATGTACAATGGAGATTCTATAAAAGCAATAATGAGAATAAGGTTTGAATAGGGAGGCCACAACCAAGGAAGATGTTGAATGACACTCTAGTTTCAATTGCAGTTAGGGTTCAAGGGACAGGAAACTAGTAGGTAACATGAACTTTACAACACATAAAAACGGAACTTCACAACACATAAACACATAATTTCACAGCACATAGGGAAGATGCACCTTCACAGATTTATCACATATACCATCAAGCCTGTGCTACAAGCAGTGGATCTCGCACATAAGCATTCATTGTTTCTGCTGAAGAATAACATTGCATAGAAATTTAATGCCAGAAAGATACACATATACCATCGAGCCCCTGCTACAAGCATGGGCTCTCGCACATAACATGTAAACTACATACCAATATTAGTTTACCAGGGAGGAACGACATCACCTCATGCGTAGATTAATTTTTTCTTCAGAACTTACTAACAGTCAAGGAAGATGCCTTTTTTTGTGGATCATTGTATTATTCACATCCGTCACACAGTCAACGGTGAAGGAAGCATACGGGTCTGCAAATGTAAGCAAGGCACACAAAGTTTAACAATAATGTTGATAGCTAAACTTTTCACAGAGCACACAAAAATGTCACAAACCCTAATAATAATAAAAATGGACTTATCTTTTTTTGGGCCGCCGTTGAACAAGAGAGAGTGGATCTAGGGTTTCCGCTGCATGGCATCACGCTTCTCCCTCAACCATGGACACAACAAATACAACACGACGTTGCTCCCGTAGGAGGTGTCTTCTGGGTTGGTCGGAGCATCATCGTCCAAGGGGAAACGAGTCACCTTGACGACGGGCCTCAACATAGCATCTCCGGCGACTCAACAGATAGGTCTCATGGTATCCACCCTCAAACCAGGGTCGTCGTGATGCGTATCACCGTAGACAAGAGCATGCAAGTTGGCATCGTTTGTTTTGACACCAAACTCACCGTCAACGGCATCAGATTCTACCGGATCTGGGATACAGGCAATTTTACAGTGGCCATGGACCTCAGAACCCATGAGGGTGGTGTCATCCCTCCAGGCGGAGGTGGCATCATCCGCCTCCGTCTCGGGAATAAACTCCGACTTACTATATGTGTCGGAAACGTAGCACATAGAACACCTCAGGCACGATTGACCGAAGGAAGTGGTCTGAGATAACATTAATTAAAAAGGTAAAATAAGCATTGGGGGTAATGACCCGAGAAGAAGAAATCAAAATCGAACCAAAATGTTGGAGGAAGATGAACTAGGGTTTCAGATGTTAGAGAGGGGGGAAGAAAGCAGCGTAAGATTAACAGGGAAGATGAGAAAATTGAAAGAAGAGTACATAGATTTCTCAATGCCCATGATGCATTGATTGGCCAGAGGGTGTCGGTGGAAGAGATAAGATATCTTTATTTTGAATAGGAAATGGTTGGAGGACTATTCCAGATTCAATGCTTTGAACATGGCTTAGGGAATTAGTGTGTGGTTTAATTGGGTTAAGTGAAGTCTTATTGGGTTGAATTAGGAGAAATAAGGATGAGCTGATTGTAAAACATTCAAATTGCTGGGGTTACTTTAGGGAATCCATGCCCTTTTTTGCCAAACGAGGAAAGAAACAAAAAGAGTGCAGATTTACCTGGGACACTTATTTAAGGAAAGTGTGCAAATTCTCCTAGGACGGAGAGAGTAGTTTATTTCATCGTATTCACCATTTAATTTATTTCGTAAACAAGTTTAACATTCTTGAAAAAAATATTTATAAAAAATAATTTATAAAACTACTGTTGATTATAAATAATATATTGATTAAAATATGAAATATATGTTCATATTTATATAAATATATTTTAGTAAAAATATATTTTTTAAATTGAAATATTAAAAGTATTTTAACTAAGTAGAATGAAAATAATTATATTTTTAATTAATTGAATAATTTATAATAAAATAAAATATTCTTATTTTAAATTATATAAAAATAAATCATCATTTTATTTTATCATAAAAATAAATCATCTTCGTTGCCACATTGACCTTTGCTTAGTAGTGTATTATCCATTAGTACCTTTGTGTATCTCTGTTTTAGCCATTTGAGACTTTAATTTAGAATTGTACTATCTACTTAGTGCCTCAAATATAAGCTTTCGGGCACGACTTGATGTAAGCCTCCGAGCATTGCTTGATGTAAGTCATTTTGGGCAAAAAATTGATGTTTAATGGGAAAGGGTCGGGAACCCCATAAACCATATTACTTATTTAAAAAATCATCATTTTATTTATTATTTAAAAATTAATATATTAAAAAGTAATCACTTTATTTAATAAATTATAAAAAAAGTATTATAATTTGAGTTGATATGGGTTGATTTTGTGACTATGTCTGACCAGACCCAAACTATGAGAATTTCGACCCGACCCGACCCGTTTAACCCCAAATTTAACCCCTAGAGACAAAACACATCGTTCAATACTCTCTGGATCAGATTTACACAGTTAAATTGTGCAAATTCAAATAAGTTTTCACCTAAATGGCCATGACACTGAAAGAGACTCTTAAGTTATCACTCAAAACTCTCCAAGGTTATCATTATACTTTGACGCGGTCATTGCTCCAACTTCCACTTGTTTTAAATGGTACGTCGGAGCTTTAAATGGTTCATGGGTACATGGAAAGTCCATTCGAATTCGACAAGTATATTCAAAAATAACCGTGGAAGCAACTACATCTATTTTAGCACTACAAGGATGAAGCTAGTCTCATTATGGATGATGACCAAGCAGTTATCCATGCTATTAAAAAAGAGATGAAAATAGAACTTACTTAGGTCCCTCATAGAGGATATTAGTCATTAGATAATTAGTTATGAGTTTTTATAGTATGCGAATTATGTTGATTCCTAGACAGGAAAATAGAGGTGCCAATTAATTGGCGCAATACTTGAGACTAATTTACATGCTTTTTTCCTTATGGAGTTCAGATGTAATCTTTGTAACTCAATTTTGATATATAATAGAGTACAATTTCTTATCTTTTTTTTTAAAAAAAAAGAGTTGGTTTTTACACTGAAATAAAAGCCCCACATCTTAACACCACAATATACTAACTTAAGAATATTTTAATAGCACTCCTTCTATCCCATTTCAAGATTCACTTTTTGACTTTTAACAACTGACTTGAAAAATGTTTGATTCTTAATATCTTTCATTAATGATAATTAAAATTTGTGAAAATTTGAAATTTAAAAAATATATGTTATAACTAATCTAACAATGTATCACACAATAGTATTTATACTTATAGACCAGTTCATTTTTAAAGTCATAATTATGAAATTTTGACAGTGGAAATATATTTTTTTAAGAGATTCATATCAAGGGGTGACGAGGAATTCTTACCCTAAAATGGAAAATTTTCACACTATGATGGCAATATTTCATACCTTAGATCTTGACACTGAATCTATCATACACTTGACTATATGAACACTTTGATGGCAATATTTCAGACCTTAGATCTTGACACTGAAATTTTCGCACTATGATGGCAAGATTTTAAATCTTGGATCTGGACAGTGAATCTACATACTTCTTCCGTTATTTTTTTAATGTCTTACATCACTATTTATCAATAAAGTTGATGTTATTAGTATAATAAAAATATATAAATTTATAAATGTGAAAAATATCACATGAGATACTACTACATCCATCGTAACATATATTTTTAGAATGTTTAATTTCAAAATTTATTTTTAAACATAATTTAAAATCATAAAATCATCATTGAATAATGACAAAAGAGGAAGTAAGACACTAAAAGATGGACGGAGTGCTAAACTTGACTATATGAACACTTTGATGGGTGCAATAAAAGTTCAATTCTTAAGTTCACATAGTTAACTTGTGTCAAGACAAGTTTATCTTATTAATGTATTATAACACATTGTAGCTAAGGTAAAATTTTAATTTCAAGACTGGTGGTACATACTTCCTCCATTCCAGATAAAATGGCTCATTTATTTTTTTACGATATTCAATGATCATATTTAACATCAATTTCTCTAACTACATGCAACAATTTCACTTAAATTTTTTATATTTAAAAAATATATGTTAAAATGAATCTAATAATATCTCGCGTAATATTTTATTGAATAAATAAATTTATATTTAGGGTCAAACTTTGTAAAGTTAAATTGTGAAAAAACAATTAACTCATTTTATCTTGGACGTAATAGTGAGAACTTATCACTTGTGTTTTGTTTTATTTCATTTTATTTTGTTTTATTTTTTATGTATACTCCGTAGGGTATAATCATAGTTTTACTGCTGGATTCCTCCCAATGTAATTGAGTTTTTTTTATTATAAAAAAGATGGTGTCAATATCATGGCTTTTCTAGTGTTGATTACAAGCGTGGTTAGTTAAACCCCCAAAAGTAACTTTAAAAGGTTAGAAAAGACTGGCACAGCGCCCTAGTTAACTTAGCTAAGTATTAAACTATTAATTACAATTAGAGAGTGATTAACCCCACCATTTCAACCCTAATAAACAATCGTCTGAATCTTACCTGCTAAGGCTTATTTTTGTCTGTTGTTTTAGCCTTTAGTTTAGGCTGGAAGGATGTCCTCTTCTTTTCATCAAAGCCACTCCATAATGCTTAATTTAACCATTTTCACTCTTCTCCTATTTTCCTCATACCTTCGTTTCTAGAATTGATTGGCCCCACGGTTATTCAAAGACAACTACTTTCTTCGTACCAGTATAAAGGTCCTATTTATTTTCTATACGACATTTATACATGCTGATGAGTGATGAGGCAAGAGAAGTGGATTATTAAAATGAAATAACTAAATCTCAACCATAAATTTTAACTAAATATGAACGTTTAATTGGGACAAACAAAAATAAAAGGTTGGAACATTAAGTAGAGATGGAGGGAGTAGTAGATATGAGCAATAATTAATGCATTTGTTTTTTCTTAAATCACCAGTGAAATGTTTGAAAATCTAATCCTACTAGTTCTCAATTAGAAATTTTAAATTTCAAGGTATTTTGTGTTTCAATTTTAAAACCAATTGATAAAATTGGGTTTCAATCTTAACATCAATTGACAAGTTTGAGTTTCAATGTTAAAACTAATTGACACTAAATGAATGTGGCCCAAAATCTTATATGTTAGTCATTATCTTTGTAAGAAATCGATGGACTTCCATCTTAAAACAAGTTGGCACTAAATGGAGGTGATGCAAAATCTTATATATTAGTCATTATTTTTATAAAAAATTGATATGGAATATATCTTTTAACGGTTATATTATTTCCTAAATCTTGTCGTCAAAATAATATCAAATGAAATTCAAAATTAAAGTTTACCAATTTTAAGTGGGCAAAAAATATTTTGCATGGTTTGATGTGGAGGAAGAAAGTGGAGTATTTGCTTATTGTTGCTGTAAAAAGTAAACAATTTCCAAGCCAGGATAATGAGGAAGATTGGGACTCTTTCCGAGTATTCTATTCACAAAGTGGATGCAGTTTTTCCTTAGCAAAAGTAAGGCTGCGGGTGTACAAAGATAAATATTTTGATTAATTTTTGTACCAACTCTATTTTCACTTCTAATTTTTTGATATTATTCTTGATTAAAAATTTGACTGCATATTTGAATAGATATATATAAAATAATATTATCGTATATAATATTATTTAATTCATCGTAACAAGTAGTTTCTAAATATACAATTTTTATCTACCGTTATTATACGTAGTTAAATATATTAACGGTCAAACATATTTTTCGAACAACGTGATTATGATTGCAGTGCAAATAGAGGACAGAGGGAGTATAATGAAGTGTAGCTTTTTTTCCAAAAGAAAACGCGATACAATGTGAATACGTACATGATGACATTAAATAATTTCTGGACTTTATAAAAAGATATCCCCTCTTTACAAATTTGGGACCTTTTTGGTTTGCTATAGTCAATTGGTTGTGGATTTACTTGTATAAATAGCCATGCGTATTTGCATGTGTAGTTTTCACCTCATACTATGATTTGGTAGGTCTAATTTCTCTGTATATCTTGCTCTCTTACTCGCTATGCCGTTAAATGATTGCTCTTCATTTTTCAATCTCTGTGAATTTGGCTGAAAACTATTGAAAGGAAAATGTATTAGTGGTAAATTACTCCAAGATTGAAAAAAAGGCCTTTTTAATCTAACGCTTGTTAATTGATCTTTTATGCCCATAGTTTTTTTTATCACACGCAGGATTCCCAGCCAATTTTTTTTAAAAATATCCTGCCAAAGTAAATTTACCATTTTGTCGCAAAACAATGTGTACTACAAGCATAGGTAAAGCTAGCTGATGTCATTATCTTATATTAAATAAGTTATTATATTACTCCCTCTGTCTCAGGGGAACCTGCGGAGGGAGAAAGTTCTTCTCAAAATTTTAACCATTTGAAAAGATGAAATTACCCCTACTTCAACCCACTGTCTAGTTCTTCTCATTCCCTCGCCTCTCCGCCTCTCCGCCTCTCCGCCTCTCACCACCTTCGACTCTACCGCCGCCTCTCACCACCTCAAACCTTCGCCTCCGGCGCCTCCCCCGTCTCTCACCACCTCCGCCGACTCCGTTGTCTCACCACCTCCACATGTCTTCTTCTTTTCCTCTCCACCTTTCCACTCGTCGTCGCTCCGTCAAAATCCTTCCCGACCTAGTTTTTTTCGCCTCTCCATCCTAGGTCTTCACTCCCTCTCAATCTTTCCGCTCAATTGAAATCCTCATACTCCATATCTAGTCAGAGATTTGGATTAGGGATTTGGGGTTAGGGGTGAAGAAGAAGAAGAAGGCTGAGGCGACGACGGTTCGGGGAGAAGAAAGGTGGCACAGAAATAGAAAAAGAAAAAGGGTGGCCAAAAGAGAAGAATAAGAATGGTGGCCAGAAGAGAAGAAACACAGGTGGAGTTGAAGGAAAGAAGAAATGGTGGCGTAAAAAGATAAGAGAAATGGTGGATCAGAAAATTAAGGGTTTGGTGGAAGAAGGGCGTGGTGGGTGGGGTAAGAAAGAGAGGGTTTTGATGTAAAAAAAATTAGATTTTCAAGGGTAGATATGTCTTTTGATAGGTTAGTGTATGTTTAAAATAGAAAGTGTGCAGATTTGTTTGGGACACCCATAGAAGTTAAGTGTGAAGATTCCTCTGCGATGCAGGGAGACTAGGGAGTAGTATTGTTTGATTACTTCAAATCAAAAAAATGTGGGAATTTATATTATGTGGGTGTGTGGGCCAAATTAGATGATGACATGTGTACAGTAAATCACCCACCACTCCCTCCGTCCCAACTAAATTTGCACTGCAATTATTATCATGTTGCTTAAGAAACATGTTTGACCGTTAATATCTTTATCTACGTATAATAACGGAAAATCAAAAGTTGATATTTAGAAACTAATTGTTACGACGAATTAAACAACATCATATACGATAATATTATTTTTCATAAATCTATTCAAACATGCGATCAAACTTTGATAGAGAATGATGTCAAAAAATCTAGAAGTGCAAATAGATCTGGGAGGGAGTACTTAATATTCATTAATGTTTTAAATTATTGTTAAAGAAATAATTAATTTATCGAACACATACCTGATTTGGCCCACACCCCATATACAATAAACCCCCACATAAAAATTTTCTTACTTCAAATATAATATTTTTACTCATAATATACAAAAATAATTGGCAAAATATTGGGAAAGACCGTCTTTCCATAAGTTTATGGAAAGACGGGGTTTAATCAAAATAATAAAAGGTAAAAGGTCTTTGTTGCAATGTTAAAAATTTATTAAGTAACATGTAGTAGTTATAAAGTTTATAATCCAATTGATGCAACCCGAAAATTTTATATTCATTTCTTTTAATTTACACTTTAAACTTTGATTTTGGAAATACCGTCTTTCACGTGATCAAAATAATTACTTCACAATTGTATATGCACGAATACAATACATGCAATTAATGATTAGATGCTTCACAATAATATAATTGTTGTATTTATTATGGCAAAGTCTTGGGAAATACCGTCTTCTCATAACCTTATGGAAAGACGGAGTGTAATTAAAATAATAAAAGGTAAAATATCTTAGTTGCAATATTAAAATTTTATTATGTAACGTGTAGTAGTCATAAAGTTTATAACCCGATTCATGCAACCCAAAAATTTTATCTTAATTTATTCTAATTTTCACTTTAAACTTTGGTTTTTTCATGACCGGTGGAAAGACCGTCTTTGGACTCATTTATTATTGGATATATTAATTGCGATATGCGTGAAATACCATTAATCAGGCAACACAGGCAAAGACTACGTTGGGCCTTTGTATCCGCCAGAGTGAGGCCCAAATATCTGGGCTGACGAAGCTACTAGAAACACCAAGCCCAAGATGAGAGCCGCGTAAATAACCGGCGGGATGACGAAAACGATGACGCTATGGTCAAAAAACCAATTCCAAATCGCGTCCTGATTATAGTCATTAATCTGGCAAGCATTGCCTTATCCCCCAAGACAGCCCTTGCGCACAATCTATATAAACCATCCAACTCCATGGACAGGCAATCTTCACGTTCCGCTACAAAACTTAATTCCTGCCTTCCCTATTTCAACACCATCTTTTCACCATCTTTTTAAACAGACAGAGAACCATGGCCGCCGGCGGAGGAACCGAGCTTTACCCCGATCTCGGACGGCACTGCCACAACGCCGATTGCCGCCAGCTCGATTTCCTCCCCTTCCAGTGCGCCGCCTGCCGCCACTTCTTCTGCCTCGACCACCGTTCTTACAAGGATCACGATTGCCCCAAATCCGACGTTAGCAACCGGAAGGTTCTGGTCTGCGAGGTTTGCTCCGCCTCCATCGACATCACCGGCGTGTCGGACGAGAAATTAGCGTTGCAGAAGCATGAGAAGTCCGGGACCTGCGATCCTAGCAAGAAGGTGAAACCTAAGTGCCCCGTTCGGCGGTGCAAGGAAGTTTTGACGTTTTCCAACACCGCTACCTGCAAGCACTGTGATGTTAAGGTTTGTTTGAAACACCGGTTCGAACCGGCCGACCACGCCTGTAAAAGACTGACGTCGGCGGCTAGACCCGCAGTGGCGGCGAAGATCGGGAACATGTTCTTGGAGGCTTTTGCTGCAAGAAACGGAAAGGATTGTGGGAACCAGAGTCGTGGCAGCCCTACGAAGTCTCAGCAGTCTACGACTTCTGTCAAAGCTCATTGATCAGAATAAAATAATGTAATTTTATTCTTGTACATTTGTTACATTCAAGAAAAGATTGTTGTAGTAAGGAATTCTTTTCTACATTAGTTTCATAGAAAAGAATTATTTTACTACGTTAGCTTCTTGTATGAGAAATCCTCTGATAAATCATCCCAGAAAGTATTAATTTCCTTCGGCTACCATGAGTTATACATCATTCTACAAAGAACAAACTGGTAAACAAGGTCTCACAAAATAACAAACCTGCAGAGCAAAAAAATTACCAGGGCAAATATACAATGCTCAAACATCTGCATTTTCGTTGCTCATAAAACTGGAGCAATGGAAGGGAAGAACAGCACATTCCTCAACTCTATATTTAAGTATGCATTGCCCAAAGCGAACAACCTGTTTACGTTGCCTGTCGATTAGATTGTGCCATCATAGCCAATAGTATCTTTTTTCTCGGTCCCTGAAACCAATTAGACTCAGTTACAACCTCTAATTCACACACTGCGCTGTCAATGCAAACAATCGATTCACTACATATTTGATACTTTATTTCATAACTATCAAATAGAACATGCACTTGTTTCACAAGAAAAATGCAGCATACAAATTGCAAGAACATCATATGAATATCCGGTACAGAAAACGACTTACCATTGGTATACCTATCTCCTTTAGGTCACGATCTCCCATTTGCTTCAATGCAGGCATGTCAACCTACAATGAAAAGAACAGTCTTATTTAAGACTAAGTTAAAGAATTGATGGTTACCGAATATGTCCTGTCCTATTTACTTCCATAAATATAGCTAGTAAGAAGATTTCAATCAGAGGTATTGAGCATAGCACACAAAATAATATGTCCTCTAAGGGTGAGGGGTTATGTTTGAACTGAAACTCCTGATCGAGTACTGTCCTCAGTTTCCCCCGCCCCTCCCCAAACCAGCTACCAATTTAGACACAAAACGAACTCATGTTTGTTGAAAGTTTTTATATGAGCAGCATTAAGCATGTAAGTTTCTTACCTCTTCAGCTTGAAAAATAATTGCATATTTTCCTAAGCCAAGAGCATTCAACAAGCTACTGACGGTGAAGTGTTCATCCTGAACAAGACCAGTGTAAAACTGTTAGAAGAGTCTACAGGTGTTTTAGACAATAATATAGCAAACTTAAGCAACCAGATTAAGAAGAATTTGCTGAGCATTCAGCCATATGAGTACAATCTATGGAAAAAAAAGATTGTACAAAGAAGAGTTAAGTATGGCACTTTCATCTTTAAACAATAATACAAAGAAAATTCCAGAATGAACATGATGAACCGCATCTTTTTTTTTTCACCGAGCTGAATATTGTGCTTCCCAAAGACATAAAAAGGAGCAAGAGGTGAGTTTATACCATGTATGGGGCCTTCGTCATACTGCTACCTGCTGCTCTGGTTTCCCTCATTGGCCTGGAAGGATTTAACCCGATCCCTGTGCTTGCTGCCATGAAGGTCATAGGTGCAGGGCCCTTTGAATAAGAAGTCTGAAATAGTCCAGTTCTGGAAGCCAAAGATTGCATCGGTTGTAAAGGTCGTAACATTTGACCCATAGGCCTAGAGGATGTTATGCCCCCAGAAAGTTGTGTTGCAACTACTTGGGATCTCGGTCTCAACCCATCAATTGTAGACGAGCTGTAAGAAGTTCGTACAGATTCCATCTGAGGTGACTCACCAGCACTTCTAGCTAGAGAATCATATTCATTCCTTGAAAGAAATCTTCCAGATGCCTGTGATGACTCACCAGCTCTTCTAGCTAGAGAATTGTATTCATTCCTCGAAAGAAATCTTCCAGGCACCTCTGAAGATTGAAAACTTCTTGAAATCTTCTGTTTCAGCTCTCTCTTCTTCTGCTGCGCTTTGTCTAGCTCAATTTGCTTGGCTTGTCTTTTGCGCAACAGTTTCAGACGAAGGTCATTTTCACCAACATCTAAAGAGACGCAATAAGTTAGTTAGTCAGTATCAACTTGCATAGCAAACGTACACAGATATTCATCTTCTGAAAAATCAGCTGTTGCTACTTACTGCTATGGCGACTGTACTCAGAACCACTGTTATTCACACTCACCTGAAGTCTGAAAAGTTGAAAACTTGAAATTAAAAACACCAAGAGAATTACTCGACAATCACAATGCACTCTTAGATAACTTCATACAGCTATATAATGAGAACATTATTCCTCTAACTGATTCACAATGAAAGCCTGATAATCTAAAACACTAACCTTTTTCCAGTGTAAGAAAAGGAATCCTCAGCATTGCTATCTTCCGCATATCTTTTGCTTTCGGATAGCGCTGGAGCATCGCGCCGAGAACCATCAAAGCCTTCCAACGGCATCTTTACAACCTTCTGCGAGTCAAACAACAGCAGAAAACCCATCCCATCTCTATAAAATCCGATTCAACAAAATGCATTTCGCGCAAATAAAAACACATTTTGCAAGAGAAATTCTGTATGAACCCCTAATCCGAAAACTAAGAACGGAGGAATAAGAAGAAATAGATGAATGCATACCTGACCGGAGCGTCCCAGAGTTATGGTAACCTGGGGCCTCGCCATCGCCTTCTTCAATTCAGCTTCAATAATCCAAAGCTCGGACAGCCTTAATTCCAAATTTCTAATTCCCCCAAATTCTGATTCTATATTTCTAACAAAGCCTTTGCAAAATTCAAGAAGAAATGCAACTCAAATGATGAATACGATTACTACAAAAGGTTGGTAAATGCTAAAAATGAGAAGTAATTTTCACGGCTTGTATGTTGATCATGGAAGGTAAAACAAGAAACAAACAACAACAATAATTCCTTTTCCCCAGAAACCAGACAGAACTGTATGAAGTGGGAGTGAGATTGAAAACGATGACGTGTGAAGGTGCCAAACCCAGGATCGAGATGCAGAACTGCGAAAGTCGTTCGGTCAACTCGGGTCGGTCGGGCATCCCCGTTTAATTAAGCCATCTTTGAACCTTGTTAACAAATTTCATTAATTTCAAGCTCACATAATTCACGTATTAAAGATTAAAAAACAAACGTTTTTGCTTAAAATTATGAGAGATTATTCCGTTTATTTAGAGAAGGATGCAGATCAGTAGATGTTTCATTTTTTTCCTCTTTTAAGAAATTGTTACTTGGTTAAGGTATAAATAACTTGCTCATAAATGGTTCGTTCATTTATCATGGTCGGATTGTTGTTTGATAATAACGAGCCTTCACCTACCTAAGTTTGTTATAAATGACAGTTAGTCCACGTAAAGTAGGGTTTCTAAAAACATTAGTAAAATTATAGTTGACATTCTAACTTTTTTTTATTCATCATTTAGTTTTAGAGAGTTTACACCTTTATGCACGGGACACACTTAGAGCATATTTAATGGCAATACAGAATATTCCTTACTTTTATGTTTGCATGATAGGTATTACTTTGAAATTTGATGTAAGAAAATAAAAAGAACGTATATTTTCATATTCGATGTTGATATCATCACAAATATAATTTTTCAACGTAATGTGTCTATTTTATTAATGAATAAAATTTGGACTGGACATATATTGGGTGGGTGTGATGATCTTAGAATGATTTTCTTTTAATAACCGACACCCTCAAAAGAAATTGAACTGCATTACATTAATGGTACCACTTCACCTTGTGTTGGCGATATTTTTTTATAGATTGGAGATCTTATAACATGTTACCAAACCAACTCATTCTTCTTGTCTTGCAATACTGGTATAGAGCTTGAGATCCCCTTTATTCAATGACAGCTGTGACCATCAGTGATTATTCGAGTAACCGCCGTAAATGACTACAGTAAAAACCTTTACATAGAGATAGTGAGAACTCTGGTAATAGGGTGAAAACTTGGGTGCATGAGAGCATTACAATACTAGTGCTTGGACATATTTATACAAGGGAAACGTCTTTACAGCACGAGTTAAAGCATCACATATTTGCTGTTGTTTCTTTGATCTCCTCCGGAGAAATGGTCTGCACAAAAGCAACGCTGCATTACTATGGGATAACAGCTTAGGAAATGAATCCAATTTTATTCTGTGCTGTTAAACTTACCTGGTCAGCGCCGGCGAAATCGTTGTCGGGTGTTAGAAAAAGCATGCAGTGGCACTCCTTCCTGCCAGAGTGGTCTTACAATTGTTAGATATGAGGATCATCAGCCCAAACAAACTAAAATACCATGATATCAAAGAGCTTCAGAAAACATCACAGCAATCTTTTAAACAAACCCCATATCAAGTACCAAAATGCGCAAAAATCTTCTCTGGTTTCAGTGGAGATGATAGTACATCTAATCTTTTTCTATCATAGTTCGCGCTTGTTATCTATCTAAATAACTAATATCCGTCCTTAACAGTATGTATGCACGATCTGTTATCACCACACAATCTTACTCAACTCTCTAAGTACGAGTAAATGAATGACAAGGTACCTCTCTCTCATAGGAACACAGGGACAGTTCCAAAATCCCTGCTGCACTTCTGCAACTTTATCATCATAATGCCTGAAATTGAAAAACAAAAACCATCAAAATGCGTTCTCTCGTGCCATTGGTTAGAGGTAGAGAACGGGGAAAGAGTGCATATAAATGTATCATCGGATTGATCACTTACCTACAGGGGCAAAGTGGCGCACCGATGGAATCCCTGTGCTCTGCCAAACCCTGAAACATTAAACAATGTTTTGCTTACGGGTGAACATGACATGCAATTACTTCCAAATTTCATAAGCCATTCAACTAAGATCTGGAAGTTAAGAGATTTGTAGAAGTTACATTCCAATTCTATTAAAAAATCAACATCAATCAAGTCAGTGGAGCACAGATGGAAGTTCAAATTATCATCAGAAATAAAAACACTTAACTCCACATATTCAAAAGTTTGTATACATATAGAGCAACAACAAATTCCTCTTTCCAAATACTGAAAATCTCCATAGTCATTAAAACTAATCCATGCATTATATTTCAAGAAGATCAAGAGCACCCAAAGAAAAACATAGTTCAGCAACCTTTAAGCATTCATTACAAGAATAGTCGATATAGTATAGGAAAATAAGATATCCGACCCAAAGGCAACAGAGGGTGCGAGAAGTTTTTTTCCCGTATTTTTAATACTGCATTCAATAGATGCTTATACTAAGAGATAAACACAAAATAAGACACTGCATCCTTTTCACAAGATAACATCTAAATTTTTGCATGGATATAAGCATCTCACATCTATTTCAGAAAAATACTACTCCCTCAGTCCCCCTAACATTGTCCTCTATCACCATTTAGGTGTTTGTCCTCTATCACTATTTAGGTTTAAATAGGATAATATCATAGATTATACGAGTACGAGAACTATCATGAAGAATCTTGTAACAGTCGTCTTGATGAGTATATCCACTAAACCAGAAAATATTCAGAAACACCAAACATAAGTAACTGAGTAGTACCTTGATGACAACAGAAGTGACACCTTTGTCCACACAGAAATACGTTCCGGATTTTCGAGCATACTGCTCCGAGAACTTCCTCATCACTTCCACCGATTTCTCCGACGGTTCAGCTATCAATCAATTTCCAAATCCATAATCTCAAAATATCATTTCTCAGAGCACACAAATCAAACGCGAGCTCAACTATAAGCAGTATTGGTTTAGTGCGTTACCTTGAGCTACCGCGACGGCGGCGCGGCGGGGGGAAGGAGTAGATGAGGCGGGAAAGGCCGAAACGGCGAAACCGACGGCGTAGGAGGTGGACGCCTGAAGAGATGTCATGACCGGAAACCCAATGCCGTTAATTACTCCGTTAACGGGTAACGAATGCAGCAGAAACGGGAAGTTGGATTAACACACTGAAATCGTCTCCTGATTGTGTACGTGTGTGATGAGGATTGATTTTCATTTGACTTATTTTGAGATGAAGATATCGATGATGCCATGGCACGCGAGGGCCACTCGTTACACCAAAATATCGCCACTCCAAAAGGTTGCAGTTCTGATAGTAACAGGCTTTGAGCCCATGGACCTTTTCTCTCCAGTCCAATAGATAATGGGCTGTTGTTGAGCTATTGAAGCTCATTGAAGAAAGGTTTTGAAAAAGGGCTTCTTCTTTTCTTATGAAAACTTGAAAAAAGACTTTTACATCCTTATACCTTTGTCCATCCTCATCCAGATTACTCCACGTTAAATTGTACTTCATCCGTTTCTCTATTTGTGTCACATTAACTTTATTGGTTTTTTTAAATGACACAATTTTCATTTTTTTGTCAAGATTCTTTCAATCTCATCAACTCATTCTACTTTTTACTTTCAACATTCAGTTTCATTCCTTTATTTTCGTCACCTAAATCTAATAGGCTAAACCTAGTGTGCCACTCTTAGTGAAACGGAGGGAGTATGAATATTTTTTACCATCTCCAAATAAACGTATTTAACTACTAAAATCTCTATCCACGTATGATAGTGAAATGTATTCAGTAACTAATTATTACCTTTGAATCATGGCAAATTTTTGGGAAAAACTGTCTTTCCATAACCTTATGGAAATGAGGGGTTTAATTACAATAATAAAAGGTAAAATGTCTTGATTGCAATATTAAAAATTTTATATACATGTAGTAACTATAAAATTTATAACTCGATTCATGCAACCCAAAAATTTTATCTTCATTTTTCTAATTTACACTTCAAACTTTTTTTCAAGAGACGGACTCTTAAATCATTAGTATTAAATATGATAATATTGTTATATAAATGTATACGTAAGTATCCATTCGAATGTATTATATTTAATATTTAAATATAGATTATTATGTTGTTTAAGTTAAATTATATCATGTGCAAGTTTAAAGTACAGAATAAAAAATACTGTTATTAATCCACATATATTTATTTCTTTGAGTGAATGATTAATCCATATATGATAGGATATAAAAAGTCTTGTTTTAGAAAGATTAACCTTTAGATGAGGTTATTTTAATATAACTAATACGGTAATTTATATTTATTTTTATATATTGCAATTAGATAGCTTTAAATATGAAATTATTTTAAAATAAAGCTCACTACATAAACAATTATAATCCAACATTAAAAATTATGAAATGAATTTTTGAATGATAGTGTAACGTGAACCCTCTCCATCTCATGTCATGCAAATGAAACATTTCACAAAATTGGAAAAATTGATGATATCACGCGGTCACGCGGGTGTGAATATGTATGCTCTCCTGTTGGTGCAAGTTTGCTGGTTTGGTGATGCAGCAGGGTGCATTAATTCATTCCACAATTGCAACACACAAAAAGAATTTCAAGCTTTCGATACGTCACCTCAATTGACCATATTCAACCTTCATCTGTGAAAGGTTTAGCGGTGAAAATGTGAATGATCAGATGATATTTTCTTCAACCTACGATTAGAGCTTTTTTACCCCACTTTTCACTTTTTACTAAAGCAATCGGATGAGGATATATACCACCCCTCGGTCCCACTATAAATTATTTAATTATTTTTTACGAGTCAAACTTTGTAAATTTTGACCGTAAATATAAATTAATCTATGTATAATAAAAATATCACGTGAGATTTTGTTAGATTCATCTTAACATCTATATTTTAAATATCAATTTTTTATACAACATTATTATAGGCAACTAGAGATATTTACGGTCAAACATGTTCATTGAAGATCGTGAAAAAGTAAATAAACAATTTATAGTGGGACAGAGTGAGGAGTATATATTATGTAGGTGCGGTTTGTAACTTTGTTATGCATCTCGAGGCTAAAAGTGCCGATCGGGAGACAAAAAAGGTGGCAAAACATGGTATCCAGCCTAAGCAATGTTTATTCACTTCATTAACTGTTATATCAAGGTACCATGATATGCTAGCTATTTATGGTTGTGGGTTTGAGTCAAGAAAGTAAACATTAGTTTGTGCTCATTTAGCACATGAGATCGGATCTTCTGTCTGGTACCTAAACTGTAAGCTCTGGTCAGAAAATAAATAAAACGATATTATTTTGGTCCCTTTAGTAAAATCATTGATGCGTTTTAGCTAAAGGGACCAAAACGTCAGGCTCCCAACTCGATTGATGAAGTGAAGTCAAGCGTTCGCAACTTTTTCTCAAAAACGCTTAGAATGTGAAACTATGAACTGATGATTAATGTTTGTTGACACAAAATCATTGCAACCTAGACTTCATGACCAATGAATCACATTCAAAGGCAGGCAAGGATGAGAGGTGAGAAGTGCAACAAAGTTGGTTAAAAGGTCATGCATATACTCCAGAATCAACATGAAGAAACAAGGACGATTAATTTTGCTCAGATATTGGAGAATATTGCCCTCTTATCTCTGCACGTACACATGCATGAATCATTACACTCTACACACATCTCTATCAGGGCAGCCTTCACACTTATTCATAACAAATTCATCACACACATATAACATACTTACTGCCACCCACCCAGCTTTGAAGACGAAAATAATTTGAGAAAACCCTAATTACAGCTATCAGGGAGCTCAGTCAAGTAATGAATTAAGAAAAACTAACCAAAAACAGCAGCTCAGGGATTAGACCAAACGAAGGGAAATGGTTTCGACTTACACCTGCAAGTGTTAGGATCGAAGAAAACAGTGACAGATTCATAAGCACTCGACGAGGTTCAGTTGCGTTCAGATCAATCATATGAAACCAGTATTGGTGATCTGGGATCGATTCTCTAGAAGAAGAAGAAAGTAGCAGCAATAGCATTTATATTAAATATCTTCGCAGGTAGTTAAGAGTGCGCACAACAAAGATCTTTGTCTCTGAACTCCCCCCAAAAACACACACACACACAGACGTGAGGAAGAAGCAGGCCAGTAACATTAACATCAATACTGTGATCTGACAAAAGAAGATCCTACTAGGTTTGAACTGGAAAAAGAAGCAGGTAAAATGACCAATCTCGCAAACTAGAAAAGACAATCGGACCAGGATGCTTGATTCCCCAAAAGTGAACTGGCCTTCACCATCGTCAGGAGAGGAAGGAAGGCTCTCCTAATAAGCTGAAACCAGGGGGAGTACAACGTGGGATCTTGTGGCGGTCATGAGCAGCTGTAGGAAAAGGATGTCCATTTGTGCTTTTCATGGAATACTTTGTTGTGTTGGGGGTGATGATGGGGGAGGATAATGATGGAGCGTGGTTGAGGTTGGGGCTGAGGTTCCAATCATGGCTTTGCAGGCCGAGGTGGGGCGCTACAGCAGCTGCCATGGACAACATCATCATTACCTTGCGTTTCTGGCGTTGAAACCCCCAACCCAACCCCAAACTATACCTATATACTACTCCAACTAATCCTTTCTCCTTCCCTTGCTTTTATTTGTGTTGTGTCCCATAATGTTTATTCACCAAGTATTTTCTTCGAATTTGCACACTTATCATTTGTCTGTTAAAGTTTTTGTTTTTTAACCACACATTTAAATAGATGTACGTGAAAAATTATTGAATTCATTGTAACATATAGCTTTTTAATATTAATTTTTTATGTGTCATAATTATACGTAATTGAATATATCTACAGTCAAATATATTTTTTAGAATCCGTGAAAATAATTGTGTAATTTCCAAGCCCTGAAATAGAGGGAGTGTAAAATTTTGATTACAAATAGTACTTCTTTCTTTATTAAAAAAAGTGTTGTGCTCTCTTTGTCCCATCTAAATTTACAATGTAATCATTATCACGTTATTCAAGAGACATGTTTCACCGTTAATATGTTTATCTGCATATAATAACAACAAATAAAAAGTTGATATTTAGAAACTTCTTGTTACGACAAACAATATCATATACGATAATTTTGTCGTTCATTAATTTATTCAAATATGTGGTCAAATTTTGATAGAGAATAGTGTCAAAAAAGAAGAAGTGCAAATAAAGTTGGAACGGAGGGGTGCCTTTTATGCAGAATAATAAGAACAATTGTGTTATGTGGAGTATATTGGTACTACTTTCGTTTCATTGGATGTGACACACTAGGATTAGGTGTTTGGATTTATGTGAATGAAACGAATGGATGAAATTGAATTTAGAAAGAAAAAAGTAGATAGAGTGGATGAAAATGAAGGAATCTTACCAACAAAGGAAAGTGTGCAAAATTCACAACAATAATAATAAAGTGTGACACATCCAATGAAACAGATGGAGTAGATATGATCCTTTTAATGCTCCTCTTGTGCCAGTTTAAATATGCCTAACCCTTTTTAAGGATAATTAATCATAACTTGATGATATATATATATTTTTTAAAATATACTAGTATATATTTAAAACTATATTGTCATATACGTCCTCCAATTTCATATTGATTAATTTGACTTTGTAGAGTCAATTGTATCAATGTTTAAAGATTAATCTTTTTATTCAAATGTGCAAAAAAATCTGAAAAAATAATAAATTAAAAATATATGTTACGATGAATCTAGCAACATATAACATGATACTAGTTTTACATATACAATAATAGAATTTAATGCTTGAAATTGGCTAAATTTGACTTGCAAAAGTTAAATTAAGTAATATGAAGTGGGATGGAAGGAGTATATAAATATAACTGAAAATTTTAAAAAAATGTACGATTTACTTTTATATACTGCAGTGATATACTTATAATAATGATAACTTTTTAAAATAATCTCAAACATATAAATAATTGTTTTAAAAATATTTGAATGAAATATTATACTAGTAAAAATAGTTATTTTTATTGTATTAAATATTTAACGATTTGTAACTGAATTGATTATTTCACTCCCGAATTCATATAGTTTTTCTTATGACAAAGTCTCGTGCGAGACCGTCTCACATTGAGACCAAGGATTAATATGCAATATTAGGAAGTTTAATTAGAGACGGGGTTCCAAATATAATTTAAGAAAGTACTCTGAACCATAAAAACTTATTTTTTAACCCCAAAATTTAAAAGTTTATGTTTTAAATATTTGCTATTTAAGATTTGCTCCTCGTCTCACCATGAGACGGTCTTACAAGAGACGGACTCTTTTCTTATATGACTAAATTTATACATAAAGTACATAATTTTTTAGTGCATAAACATTATGAGAGGCAAAAATATATTTTCCTATTCAACTTTAAAGTCTTGTCAATTCAGAAGAATGTTTTCTTATCTGTGCGAGATTCGAATTTAGATCTTCTCGAGCCGTTTAAATATCGTCGATGACGACGATACGCGAGTTGAGATTTATCACGCGCCACATGCACGGATTGAAAAAACATTCTTTTGAATGGCAAAGAGTTACGGGATTGAATACTAGCCAAGATATTTTTACTCTTCAAAATATTAATAAATGTTAAAGTTAGCAGTTTAACTGGAAAGAAATGAAACAACTTAACACTTTTGATAATAGTGGAATGTTAAAAAAATTAAATGGAGGGCAAAGTAAACTACAGTATAAGAATAGTTTATGGATTATAGAATAGTTTGCCCAAAATAATTTGCCGCTTTTGATGAGGATGAGAAATTGCGGAAGTTTTTGCTTTATTTCGGGGTTTATTACTATCATCATGACGTTCTTGAATTTGAGACACGCACACTCCCTCGTCTGCACCAAATATTAATTTTATATTTTCATGCCCAGCTCAGCCGGTGCTCCTACTCCATCCATTTTTCTATAAATGACATCATGGTTTAGGTGTTTAAATTTATAAATATCAGCATAGCTTTAGGTGTTTGAATTTAGAAGAAAAAAATGGATGGATGAAATTGAATGTAAAAAGTATAATGATTGAATGAAATCGAAGGAATCTTACTAAAAATGGAAAGTGTGCCAATATAAAATAAACAAAAAAAGGTGTGTCAATAATAGAGAAACGAAGTGAGTACAATTCATTTATTTTTCACTCCGTACTTATTTACAATTATTTCTTTTTAAGTAGGCAGAGTCTTGAGAAACATCTTTCCATATGCTTATGAAATAATGGAGTTTAATTAAAATAATAAAAAGGTAAAAGATTTTAGTTGCAATATTAAAATTTTAATATTCAACGTGTAGTAATTATAAAGTTTATGACCTGATCAATGCGACCCAAAGATTTTATTTTCATTTATTATAATTTATAGTTCAAACATTAATTATTCTATAACTTGTGGAAAGATCATTTTTCAAGAGTCGGAGTTTAATTTTTACTTTCTACATTCAATTTTCATCTGTTCATTTTGCTCATCTAAACCAAGCATCTGTGTCATAAATAGTAAAATAGAGGGGGAAGTAGAGTGTTTTCAGAGGATGAAGTCGTAAACGTCTGTTGCTACAGTATTACGCAGGTAAAAATTCTACAAGCCTGACTCTACATTTTTTGGCGTATGATTATCGTGTCAATTAGTCTTACTTTTCCATATCATGGGAAATAATAAATTATTAACAATTACGGAGTAAATGCCTATCATACATATTAGCTAAATAATTTTTAAAATATTATTTAACTAATATATTTAACTACAATATTGATAAAAAGTCGTTATTTATAAATGAATCGTGTAAGTGGAATAATAACTGAAATATATATATATATATATATATATTATATTATATTTATGTAGTTGAGTGGAGGGAGTCCATGTATTTGCCTGCTTTGAAATATGAGATGCTACTAGAAGATAAAAAGGATAAAAAAAGGTTAGCAGTTGGGTTAGTAATTGGACCCGCGACGTGCCTCGTAAGTTTCCTCCACACAATCGGATTGGTTTGTACAGCGGCAGTCAACGATGTAACTAAAACACTAATTCGCAAATGTAGAGGCGGTTACTACATTTATTTAGATAGAACAGACATCCAGTTTGATTCAGCGTAAATGACACATAATCTTTTTCATAAACATGTTTTACCATTAATATATTTAACTAACGGCTAATAAAATGTCAATATTTAGAAACTATTTGTTGCGAGGAATCCAACAATATCACATACGACAATATTATTGCTTATAATATGTGATCAAAGTTTGACAATGAGTGTGCGGGGTCTATCCCAAGAGTACAAGTATGACTATTTTTTAAGTTGATTAAATTTAGTTTGAAAGTGGTCTCCTCTTGGATGGTGAAACAGTTAATCGGCCTAAACTAAATTAAGATTTTACGCTCTAGTTTAAATGAATTCAGATCAAACAATCAGGCTTCCGTTTGAAAATTAATAAAGATGCACTAACAAGCATTCAGATTGAAATTTGGAACTAAGATTCTGCATTCAAGCAGGCTAAAGTAGCACAAAGGGCAAACAAAAACATACCACCAAAAATGGTCTTTGCAGAGAGAATAAAGCGCATCACTTCCCAAAGTTATCGATAATTACAAACAACAAATTCATACTCCCATCATCAGATTGAATCAGATTAATTTATGGAAATCCAAAAACTGCAGCACTACAGTAGTACAGGGTGTGACCATGGTATTCTGTGCAGAAATCTGAATTTACTAATATTTCCTCCCCCGGGTATCCCGACTCAGAAATCAATTTCCCACCTTTCCACACCTTGGAAGCCACATGATCCCCCATCTTTTTTTTCAATCTAAACCCTAATTCCTGTGTGTGTAAAGACTAAAGAGCACCTGCCCTCCTCCATAATTCAAACAAGCATGTCCCCTGCAACCAAAAGTACTGTTAAGAG
>JAULKM010000012.1:12801492-12814037 GCA_032355605.1 Rubia tinctorum | reverse complement strand
AACCTTCCTTTATTTCCCATCAACACTTCCACATCAGCTTGCATAAAAAACCGATGCAAAAGCAAGTGTGTCATGTTCTCCGAGACGGAGGGAGTATATTTTTAAAATAGTGTGATACTGATTGATGTGCAATTTAATTTCGCACTATACGTATCCAAATACTCGTCCTTTAAGGTGAAGACGTGGCGCCATTAGACACAAGTGAAATTAATTAGTCAGTTAATGAGTTAAAGTTGTCGTGTCGTATTGAGCATTTTAGGTGACTTTGTCTCTCCAGAACGAAATCTAAACCGAACCCGAAAAGGGAATCTACCGAAATGGAGCCGGAGGGCCCCTATGCTGCTCCTTTCTATAATTAGAATAATGACTTGGTTTTTGAAAAAAATGATGGATGGTTGGTTGGTGATGCGTTAGAAATTTGATTCTACTGTTTAAGATTAATTTATTGTTGCAACATTAAGTTTTGTTTTTAAGAATTATCTAGTGCAGACTAGCTTTATCACCCTTAATAATATGTTTAATTTGTTTTTCATGTGTAAATTCGTAGAATAGGTGGTGAGCTATCGCACAAATAACCACAATTATAATTCATCGGTCAACACTTAATGCTAAGAGTTTTGTTCTCGATTCCTTCTTTCACAATCTAAAATCTCAATATCAACATATTTTTTGAGATTACCATAATA
Source organism: Rubia tinctorum (assembly GCA_032355605.1). Lineage (NCBI taxonomy): Eukaryota > Viridiplantae > Streptophyta > Magnoliopsida > Gentianales > Rubiaceae > Rubia > Rubia tinctorum. The sequence continues at coordinate 12,813,351 of JAULKM010000012.1, read as the reverse complement.
ATCTTTCTTTTATGTATCAGAGTATGGATTTGCCGTTATCTGACTACACATTAAGAGTTTCTTTTTTCTTACACTTCAATAAAAAATCTAATGTGTGTTTGGTCATTTGATTGACCTGTTCTTACATCTCCTCCATATATACAAAATTTTATATTTTCTAAGTAATAATTATAAACGCTTGAATTTTATCCATTATTTTACGGTCAATTTATTTTTATTCCAATCATCCTTCACTCATTTATTTCCTTCCATTATTTCAAGTGCCAACAAAAAGTGCACAAACACATACACTTCTTCTTCAATATTGTGTAAGTGTTACATTTTTCATTTTCATCTATCTTAACTAAAATTTTATTTAAGTTGAAATTTCGTTAGTTCATTTCAATCTCTCACCCCCCTTTCCCATACCGGCATCTATAAATGTTCGAGTAAAATGAAAATAGGAATTTTACGTTGGGACGGAGAGACCAGGTTGAGCAATGAAGGAGGGAGAGAGAGAGAGGCAAACCTGGGTATCATAGCCCTGAGGCAAGTGGGAGATGAAGTTATGAGCATTAGAAGCCTTGGCAGCCTGAATCACCTCATCAACAGATGCATCCTCCTTCCCAAAAAGTATATTCTCTTTTATTGTCGTAGCGAAAAGGGCCGGCTCCTGGCTCACCAGCCCCATCTGGGACCTCACCCACTTGAGCTGCATCTTATTGATCCCCACGCCGTCCAGAAATATGTCTCCCCCAAGCGGGTCATAAAATCTCTGCAGCAGAGCGATCACTGTCGATTTCCCTGACCCGCTGCCGCCCACCAGTGCCACCGTTCTTCCCGCCGGAATCCTCAGGTTGAAGTCCTTGAAGATGGCGGTTTCCGGCCGGGACGGGTACGCGAACTCCACGTGCCGGAATTCGACTTCGCCGGAGACTGTGGTTAGGACTTCGCCTTCCATGTTGTCGGAATCGATGTTTGGAACTCTTTCGATGATCTCCATGATTCTCTCCGCCGCCGCGCTTGCCTCCGAGAAGTACCGCACGTAGGATAAACCGGAACCCAGTGATCTGTTCAAAAAATAAAATTCAGGATTGTAATTAAAATGCAAGTTCAAGATTTGCCATTGAATTTGAACCGTAATTATTAATATGTTTCTTGTACTTCATGACAAAATAAACAACATTAATTTAAAAAGGCCGTGGATATTCTGTTAAACTTTTATGTAACACTATGCATTGAAAATGCAGACTCATTTAAAACATTCATTGGCATTCAAAATTAAAAGAGGTACAAATGTGAAAGAAAAATGTAGTTTAAGTGACGAGACTTTTCTCACCCTATTATCACTAAATAAGTCACTAAAATAAGTCACTAAAATAAGTCACTTTTATCTACAAGTAAGTCAAAAAATAAGTCACAAAAATGAAAACTTACAGCCCTCCAATGGCGATGGCAGCGCCGACGGCGAAAACCGTGCCTCCTTTAGCACCGTGGTACATCACCAATCTGCTACCATAATACGACATGAAAGACCAGATAGCGAAAACGACGCCGTTACTACCAATAGCCAAACCTTTCGCCAAACCTTGCCGGAGGCCTAACTCAAATGCGCCGTCAAGAGCAGCAGAGTACTCTGCCGCAGTTTTCGTCTCCCCAACGAACGAATAAACTGTCCGAATCGAAGAAATCGCCTGCTCCACAATCGCCCCCGCCTTGCTATATTCATCCCTAATCTTCCTCGCTATCACCATAAGCGATCTTCCGTACATCATTCCCGGAATGACCAGAAATATCACGAACGGGAATCCCACGATCGCTAGCCGCCACACCATCAAAAAGGCTGCGATATAGGACCCGATAAAAGTCGACAGATTCATCAAGAACATTGGTACCTGTTTTTTGTTTCTTTTTTCCAGTTAGATTAACCGTTTCCTTCATAAAAAAGCTAAAAGAAGGATTGAAATCGAATCGAATGAACACCTTTTCACTTATAACGTCCTGAATCACGAGACTATCGCTCGAGACGCTTTCGATGACCTCCGCCGTGCTTGTCACGTGTAAATCGAAGTAGCCCACGTCTTGCCGGAGCACCGCCTTCAGATACCTCACCCTTAGCATCGACGCTTGCCTCTCCGCCGTTCTCGTCCAACAATAGCCCTCTGTAAAAACAGGGGATTCAGTTCATCATAGGAAACTGTAATTATTTGTGTTGCAACTTGTAACAACATTAACATACCGAAGAAGCAAGCAATCCATTGCCCGCATGCCATGTAGCAGAGAAGCAACACGTTCTGAATTCATTTCCAAAGAGAAAAAGAGGTTAAGAAATGAATCTCTTTATTTCATACAGTAAGAAATTAACAAGTTAAACAACACCGACCTTGTTGATGCTGTCGCTGAAGCTTTGGCCGGGAGAATTATTACCGTTAGTGTTACCTACGTTGTTGAAGAGTTTGCTGGTCAGAAGCAGCATTGCCGGCATTGAAATCCCGTCCCCAACGGCTCCCAGAAATCCGACGATCATCAACAGTCTATCAACAGCATCTGCGTGCATGAAGATCGAGATTAATGGGTTTGAGCCCTTGTTCTTCTTCGTCGTCATATTCTTGTCTTTGGATGTATTTCGCATATCTATTCTTTTGAAATTTATCAAGAAAGAAAAAGATTGGACCAGATTCTAGCTTTTTTTCAGCTGGTGTGGGCTTGTGTGGTGGTATGGGAGTGTTGTTTCTTTTATGCATAAGCAGGAGTGGGAGAATGAGAGAAAGGTGATGGGGATTGGAGAGAATTTACGATACTACTTACTCCCTCCATCCCGTGTCTTACTTCCTTTTCTTTCTTTCTTTTTTACTATTCATTCATAATTTTAATTTTTTAATATTTTAAATTATGTGTAACAATAAATTATAAAAGTTATATATTCTAAAAATATGTGTTACGGTGAATGTATTAATATATCACACAAAAACTTTCATATTTATATATTTTTCATAATTCAAACAACAAAATTTATTAATAAATAGTGACATAATACACCATAAGTGACGGAGGGCGTACGTGATTTGTGTGGGCGTCTTTTAGGCCACCGTCATATAAGAGTTCATTTGGCTCAAACGATAATTTAATTTTAATGCGTGAAGTAGAGTAATTCAGGTAGAGTACTGTTCTTTTGATTGTTTATTGAATCAATTCCATCTATTTTCTTTCTTTAGAAAAGAAAAGAATTGATAGAATAATATGAGTGGTAAGAGAGGATAAAGATTATATCCGGTACTTCCTCCGTACCAGATTAAACTGTACATAATCTTTTTCACAATTTTCAAGAAACATGTTTGACCGTTAATATGTTTAACTACGTATAATATCGGCAAATAAAAAGTTGATATTTAGAAATTACTTATTATCACATACGATAATATTATTGTTTATATATCTATTTAAATATGTAGTCAGAGTTTGAGAATGTTGACCGTCAAATAATAAGTGAGTATATTAAGGTGGAACAGAGGGAGTATATAATTTTGGCGGAAAAAAGTTAAAGGCAAAGTAGGTGGAGAAATGAAATAGAATGATATAATGGAATATGAAGAAACGTGTTGAGGTTGGCCTTGAATATTAATCGGTTCTGTTACAGTAAAGTAAATATTTTTAATCTGCTTTGGATTTATAGGTTAGAGCATTTTAAATGTTATGGGCTTCTCCTATTCTAAGGTTTTAAGGTTTTAAGGTTTTAAGGTTTTAAGGTTTTAAGGTTTTAAGGTTTTGACAAGATCTTCATTAAAATGTAAGTGAAAATAGTTGAGTGATGGTGTGTTTTGGATTTTTGTCTCTTATGCTATCATCTAAATTATAATTTTAATACTCCCTCCGTCCCAACTTAAATTACATAGTTGATTTTTTGATAATATTCTCTATTAAAGTTTGACCGTATATTTGAATATATATATATATGAGCAACAATATTATCATATGTGGTATTTTATGAATTCGCCGTAACTAGTAGATTTTAAATATCAAATTTTTATTTATCGTTATTATAAGTAAGTGAATATATTAACGGTCAAACATGTTTCTTGAACAACGTAATAATGATTGTTGTGCAATTTAAGATGAGGCGGAGGGAGTATGACGTGTCTATTGAATAATGAACAAAATATTGATCGATCCACCTATATATATGAATCTCTATCAATTTATGCTTGTATTAGAGATGTTTTTGTGAGTTGTATGCCTCTCAATTTGACGTGTAAATTGATTTTTACCGGATCAAATATTTCATTGGAAATGCTCGCATGTAAATCCAATTATATTCATCTTAACAAAATACCCAACCATTTGCCTATTATTCTCTTACAAAAAAAAACAAGTCTCTATTATCCTCCCCATCTCCTCCCATGGAAGGTGAGGGAAATTCTATATTTTTTACACTGTTTATATTTGATTTTTTTTGTTAGATCTGTCCTCGATAAGTGGGCAATCTTTTCCCCTAAATAAATGTAGCGTAGAATATTGTCACCATGAAAATCTTACGATGTGTTTTTGCTACATTTGGATGGTACATGTAGTATTCTAAATTAGATTGATGGCTCTTCTGTTTGTAGTGTTGCAACAGATAAGTCGCTTATAATGACTGGGAAAATCCATCTCTAAAAGTCCGAATTTCATCACTGAAACATTTTAGTGATGAAAAAAACATCGTGAGAATGTCATTGCAAAGAAACATTGCTAAAGGGTCAACTTTAATGTTCATTCGTCACTAAATAACACCTTTACTGATAAAAGAACCGTCGTCGCTGTTATAGTGACTGAAAAAATGGTCACTTGCAAGCCATCAATAAAAGACTCGATTTTGTTAGCATATATAGATTTGAGGAGATGGTCTCACTCATTCTTATGATGAGATTGAGGGTCAATTATTCAAAGATAAAAAAAATATGATATGGAGTATTTTTATAAATTTTAAAACTTTATTAGTCCATAATCTCACCATAAATTATTCTCATATGAGTCTTCTCTTGAAACTAAATGGTGCTATATATTTAATGACAAAGAAATAATATTTCAAGAATTTACTCGCAGCTCCTTCATTTTTGAATTTAATTATAAACTTAAATTGAATACATCTCATACATAGTTCAGTTTACTGACAAAGCGCCCCTCTAAATATATACTTATGTTTTTATATCTTACAAGTCTATCCTTTAAAGCTGAAGTATGGAAGGACGTATTATGCTTTCTGCTGCTTATAAATTGTCGTCTTCCCCTTGAAATATTTAATCGAACCAATTACTCCCTCCGTCCCAGATCAAACCGTACACTTTACTTTATGTCATTATTTACTGTCAAACTTTAACCACATATTTGAATGAATACATAAACAATAACATTATCGTATGTGATATTGTTGAATTCGTCATAACAAATGGTTTCTCAGAAGTAACCTTTTGTTTTCCGTTATTATACGTAATGAAACATATTAACGGTTAGACAAGTTTCCTAATAAGCGTAAAAAAGATTCTGTGTAATTTAACCTGGGACGGAAGGAGCGTTCAGGTTACGAAAAACATTAATTAACTTATGAAACATTTCATCAAAGTCTTCGTTCTAGATGGCCTTCTTACAGATTGCTGGTGTGTAGCATGTACAGCTAGCACCTTGTGATAATTATTGAAATTGAATAGCATTCGAGTTCGTTGCAAAATAAAACGAGCGGATTTGTTTGTCACTAATTAATCAGTTGCTTTGATCATGCATGATATATACACATACGATATGCTCTCCTTTAATTATTAATTAATCAACGAAATTAGTTTAAGCTTGAGGTTGATATGATGTGCTTGTGAGTATGGTTGACTTTCACAGTTGTATTTTCGGCTTAGCGTCACTGGTGACGATCATCCCCCTAACTGAATGTTGTAAATCATCAGCCTTGAACTGAAAGTTTCCGCTTTAATTTTGCTACGCATAAATTCAAACCCACACTTTTTTTAATTATTTTTATATGTATGAAAAGAAACAAAACCCATACTTTTAGATTAAGAGGAAACTTTCGCCTTACTGACTATATTTGGAGTAATTTATTATAAAAGTAGGGTAAGTTTCTCCTCTCTTTTTCTCCCCAAAAATTAGATTCTGGTTTTAAAATAAGTATTTTTTTAGGAGTTTATACCAAGTGCATAAATGATGCTTAGTTTATAAGCAAAATACTTTTGGACCGTGCTTGACATAGCTCATAAGCTGTTCTACTTATAAACTAAGTACTTTTTAATGTTTTGTAAAGTGTTAAAACATAGAATTTGGTCTCTCTGCTTTCAAAACAAATTAATTTTACTTATAAACACGCCCTGCAAAACACGCCCATGGCCCTACCAATCGCACTCAATAGCTCCTCACTCTAACACAACACAATCACATAAAATGATATTTCAAAAATCGGTTTCGTTTCACAATGAATTTCCTACTTTTCTTTTTAGTTCGTTCCACAATAAACTTTCTAGTTACGCTATTTCCTTTTTTGGTAAGAAAAAATCACACAAAACGTCCACATCATTAGTGCCACGTCAGATGAATCCCATATGATTCATCTAAAACTTACAGAAATGTGTCACATTAGCTTACATAAAAAATTAAGGCAAAATCAATGAGAAAGTTTAAATAAGTACGAAGGTAGGAGTTATCTACATGGATGATGTCCACTGCACCCAATAAACTATTTTGCTGATAAAAATAAAACCCACACTTTGTTCTTGGAGATTATCCAAAGAATAGGAAAATTTAGGGGAAACTTTAGAATCTGCCCCTTATACATCCCGTTTTATCCATGCACCCAACGTGAACAAATAATGACTTTTGAATTAGATACGGTTGAAAATAGCATTAATATGAGAAAGTGCTCAATATGTTAAAAGATTCGTTTAACATATCAATCGTGTAAGCCAAACTTCGAAAGAGACAATTTAATTAGTGATTTTTGTTTAGTGGCTTAGTGCATGTATCTACTTAATTAATGAAACATCATCATAACTTTACCTTTGTAGCTTTGCTGCTTAAATTTTGCTGTTGATCCTACCTTCAAAAACAGTTCATTACTTTTTTAAGTTAATAATAATTGCTTATTTAAATAATAATATATGTATTTAAATTAAAAATATAATATCTAAATTAGAAATATAATATTTGCTACATAATTTAGAGAGGAGTGGATCTCATGACACCCGGCATGTCCATAAGTTTATGAACAGACCACTTATTTTTTACTTTATATACCGCATTTGCTAATTAATTACATACAAAATTTAGAAATTTAATTTTTAAAGTTATATATTTTTATATTTTCACATTTAAATACATGTTAGTACTTGTTTTAACTTTTAAATACAATATTTAAAATTTTATAAATAATTATAATAATTAAGGTGAAAATCGTGGACTATCCATAATTTTATGAAACTGCTGTTTTTCTTGAGATTTAGAGAGAATGTCCCCTAACAGCATTGCCCAAAGGCTAAAGCTGGTTACTCATCCAGATCTTCCAATAGTATTCTGCTAAAAGGCATCCAAATGTGCCTCCAGCCATTTCTCTTCGAGGTATATCAGTAATTTGGATCCTTGAGTCGGGTTAGTTAGATCAGATGTGTATTGAAATGAAATACAAAGTTTTACGAACGTCTTCATGTTAACAAGTTTGGACAGTTCCCTGTATATTTTACTTAAAATGTTGTAATTTTTTATTTGAAAGTTAAAGCAAGTGATAATGTGTATTTGAATGTGAAATATAAAAATATATAATATAAAAAAATTCTAAATTTAGTATGTAATTTAACAGATGTAGAGTGTAAGTAAAAAAAATACAGTAATTGTCCATAAACTTATGAATAGACCGCTTGTTAGGAGACCCTCTCGAAAAAAAAAATTAATTTCAATTTAAGCATGTTTCATAATTCATACATTCATCGATCGGATCCCTCCCATGTTAGATGAAATTAAAATTATCAATATCAGCTAAAATTATTATAGAAAAAAAATATACTGCACTTACTTTTATAATCATATTATTGCAAGGTTCATGTTTATTATCAAATTGAAATTTTAGTGTATATGCATGTCTCAAAATATTATTTTTAACAGTAGTAATATTTATAATGAAACAAAAACATGTTGAGCACACAATAACGGTAGACCTGTAATAACTCTATAACTATGCATGCTGCTATCATGTAATACTCCAGTCCACCATTGCACTGTTTTTTTATAACAGTAATCGTATTTTAGCACCTTTGACTCCTTGTGGCCTTTACAACTTTTAGCATTTTAAAAACGAGGGACTTGGAATTTACGAATTCTGACTTCCCTATTGGGATAAAATTCTCAATAATCTAGCACCTTCAAAACAAGGAATTTCGAATATAATTGCGACTTAAAATAATGGGAAGGGATCATAACTTTTTTTCTGGAAAGGGATGAAATTCGCATTTCGATTGGCTGTGGTGCAATCTAAGGCATCCACACAAACTAAAGAATTTTCTTTAGGAGTAAGTGTCAAAAAATGTGGCATATCCATAAATTCATGGATTGATACCCTAGTGATTAACTCTAAATGTTGTATTTTTTTTATAAAATCTAAAATAAGTAATAATGTGCACTTGAATTTGAAAAAAATATAATATAAAAATACACTTTTAAAATTTTAAATTTACTATGTAATTAAACAAATGCAGTGTGTTAGTAAAACAATATAGGACATGCCACCTATCAGGAAACGCTCTATTTATTTATTATATAATCTGATTTTTTGTTACATGATTCATTAAAGATATTGTTAGAAGGCGTATTTCCCAACATTTAGATATTATTAATATCATAAAAGGTGTCCAAATAATATTACACTGATACGATCTCAACATTTGGTGGTCAGGGTGGAGAGTGGAAACAACATATTTCAATCCAATTTAAAAAGTCACCGTTTTTGCCACATACGGAAGTCAGCTCTCTTCCAATTAAACTTGTGGAGTGCGGTGCGAAGGATAGATATAAAATAACTGTGCAGTAGGGTTGGTACTGTATAAAATAATTGCAACAGAAGTCCCCTTATTCAAATAAATTAAAATACTAGTAGACTAGTAGTAGTAAAAAGAAATGAGCTCCAATTATTAATCTTTTTCACAGGAATCCTTTTTTGGAAAAGGAGCACAGGGAGACAAGATAAACCTCACGAGTTTTATTCCACATTTCTTCAATTGATGCATGCATGAGCTCACCGACAAGAAAGCCGTGCATGAAGAGCAATGTGTTGAAAAAATTAATGATAATTTTACTATGGAATTCTATATATTAAGACAAAATTATACTGTACCTGCTTTTAAAATAAGTTAGTTATTTTATCTTATTTCACTTTAATAAAATTAAATCCACCTTGAAATTAATTATGATAAGATAATTAATAAGGAATAGGGATATGTACCAATATAATTCGACATAGTTGTGAAAGTACCAATATAGCTCTCAATATATTGTTTGAAAGTGAAAAATAATAATACTAACTATTTAATGAAAGTGTCAATATAACAATTAGGCGGCACTTCCAGTGCTGACCTTGAAGTTCGGGTCGTTGTCCACGCTTTAAATGACAAAAATGTCTTCGAGCCAAAAGATGAAACTGTATAGACAATTATACCCTTACACTCCATTGCTGCTCCACCATACGCCATCGTCGCTGCACGGCACGCCACCAGCGCGCCACTGCTTGCCACCGCGAAACACTACTGTGCCATTACCTTGCCATCGCGCGCCACCGTGCAACACCACCCGCCATCACCGCACCACTTTTTATCCACCCACCCGCCACCGTCCCGAACACCCTGCCACCACCCACCACCTTCCCCCAAAAAAACATACTATAAAAATCCCCCCAAAAATGTCGAATTTGCTCAGCCACTTCCGTGGTCGCCTATTGTTGCTGCCTAGGTGCCACTAGGACTCTTTCCCAACCCCGCTTAGCCTCAAGTGCTCACCTTCGTCACATATCAGGAATGCGATGTCGCCATCTCCGATAGCACATCGGAAACGTATCATCTCTGAAAGCTAGTTTGCGTCGTCTCTGTCACATCCTCAATCACTCCATTCAATTCTTGTTACGCCGCCGCCAGAGTTCTTTGCAGGCCGCTCCGCCTGAACTGGGGAAGCATTAAATCGCTGAAGCCATCTCATCGACGGTGTTCGCGCCTACGTCAGCCGGTTCATCGATGAGGTCCGATGGCAATTTGAGGGAGTGGTAGAGGAAGTGAGTGGTGGGGGGTGAGAGCGCGTGGAAAGAAGAATATGAAAAAGAGACGCAGAAGAAAGAAGAGGAGAAAAGGAAGAAAAAGATTAGGCTTTTGGGGGTATAGTAGTCGTTTGATCCTTTTATTTTTTTAAGAGGGATAAAATAATCATTTCATATAATTTCAGCTAAAATTTGCCGAAATGGTTAATTTTACACTTTCACTAATTATTTAAAATTATATTGACACTTTTAAATACTACATAAATATATTGTTATATCAATTCTTTAAGTTTATTAACGCACTTTTCTAAAAGGAATAACATAGATAGTAGTTGCTCCCAAATGATACATTTGGTGGGGGTAGAGATGTCAATTTTTGACCCAAAATTCTGACCCGACCCGGAACGACTCGACTGAACTCAAATCGAACCTAATCCTGACCCGTAAAATATTGACCAACACCCGACTCGACCCAAACTCAACCTGAAACCCGATTGTGACATGATAATCTAGACCATAAACCGGCACAACCAAATCAACCTGAAATCTATTTAATTTTAATTTATCCATTGTATATACACACATAATTGATGCATTGATTTCAGTCATTTTTTAGCAGTTTATATTTTTCTCTTAAACATTACCATATTCACATTTAAATTTGTTTTCTATATTTAATTTACAATATTGATTACTTATAGGTATCATCTGGCGGAGTTGTATTTATAAGTAAAACTGGGTTTTTTTTTAAAGAAAGGGGAGATTAGCTTCTGCTATTTTTATTTTTATTTGCACTTTACCAGACACTAAAAAATATTTTGCTTATAAGAAAAATAGTTTATAAGCAAAACAGCTTATAAGCTTTATCAAACAGAGCCATACACAATCTTCGAAAATTACATTGTGGCCCGAAATTGTGTTGCCCCAATATCCATTGCTACAAAATACATGATTTTTGTTATTTTTGCCTAAATATATAAATATTAAATAATTGGTTTTTTTGGTGAAATGTTTGAAATCGCTAGTACATGTTATTAAGTAACTTACAGTTGATTACTTAGAGGTAAGAAATAGAAATCGGAAAGAATTATGGATATGTTAATGTATCCAATTATTGATAAATATTTTGTCATGAGATTGAAAAATATAATGGGGGTGTATAAGACAACATTACGTTCGAGTATATTTCAATTTGGAGTAACGTGTGAAGTTTTTACTTTTTGTAGTTAGATCCCTCCAAAAAAAAGTTGGAGTTGTATAATCACGAAATTGACGATACCTAAATGCAATTCAATAATTTATTTAGACAACTTTTGAGTTATTCATGTCAATATCTATTATTGGCGACATGTCAAAAGTTGACCCTATGCGTAGTAATTTATTTAGTTCAAAATCTTTGGAACTTTGCGGTTTGGGCATATATGAGTGAACAGAAGGGTCTCTAATGGCAACACTGATTGCTTCTACACAATATTGGAAAATTACATTGTGGGTCAAAATTGTGTTACCCCCCATAATCCATTATTTCAAAATACATGATTTTTGTTATTCTTACCTAAATATAGAAATATTAAATAAATATTTTTTTGTGAAATGTTAGAAAACGCTGGTACATA
>JAULKM010000012.1:12768520-12789812 GCA_032355605.1 Rubia tinctorum | reverse complement strand
GACTTGCCAACTATCTACTTAGTTGTATTTAGTAAGAATATTGGGCTTAAAAATAGTATCTTTGAGAGGTACGGCGACGACCTCCCAGGATAGCACCAAGGAGAAAGAACCCTGGCTAAGAAAAAACTATTGACCGACCATATATGGAGATGTCACACTTTTCCCAGAAACACAGCAGCTTCCAACAGAAGGTCACGGTCTATAGAAAACCCCAACCTGAGATGCTGGGATTTTACAATGCTTGGCCATTCGATAAATAGAGAATAGACATTTTGCAGTGGGCTTAGGCGGAGGAAAATTCATCATCACTGCAGTTGACTATTTTATTAAATGGGTAGAATTAAAACCCCTTAACGAAATCACAACAAAAGTAGAAATCTCATTCACCTGGAAGAACATGTTATATTGATTTGGCATACCAAAGACCATCATCTCGGATAATGGGACACAAATCGTAAGTGGAGCTTCTAGTGAGTGGTGCCAAAATTTATAAATAAGTCATAAATTCACCTCATTAGCTTACGCCAAGCCAATGGGCAAGTTGAAGTCACAAATAAGACCATAGTCCAGTGAATACAAAAAAAAATTGGAATGGAAGCAAATGGTGGAAGAACTATCAACCATCCTCTGGGCATACCAAACCAGACTAAGAGCCCCAACTTCTTGGAACACCTTTCGGTCTAGCATATGTTCATAAAGCAATCATCCTAGTAGGGATGGGGGTCTCTAACCCAAGAACCATCTGCTACAAGATATAATGAAATCAAGAAGACATTAGAGAAAACATATATATCCTCGAGGATTGTTGATAAATCGCAACCATAAAAAAAGTCAAGTACAAATAGAAGATCAAAAATTCATACAATGACAGATTTCACACAATTACGTTCATGGTAGGAGACCTATTCCGAAGGAACAATGAATTCGACGTGGTTGGAAAGGTTGGGAAGCTATGCCTAACATGGGAAGGCCATACGAAGTCATGGAGGCATACAAATCCAACAGTTACTCCTTGGCCCGGATGGACGAGACACCTATTCCAAATACGTGGCATATAACCAACCTTAGGAAATACCACATGTAAACCGAGGGTTCTTGCATGAACGTTTTGTACACAGGTCTTGATATCTTTGGTGACCAAGGATCCCAGGAGCTCAAAGCATAAAATTATCGTGCTTGTGCATACATAAATGAAAAGGTCTTTTTAGTGGCAACACATTGTGTAGACAATTAAGGCAATATTCCCACCTTGTGACTTAAAAAGGAAAAGCACGTGTTAAATCTACACTCGTGAATTAAGCAGGCAAATCACCCGAGGCTTTACAAAATAAGGCAAAATTCCCCCACCCTGCGAGTCAAAGCTGAAAATCACCTGCAGCTTCAGAAAATAAGGGCAAATGCCCCACCCCGCAACTTAAGTAGACAAATCACCTACTACTTTGCAAAATAAGGGTAAATGCCCCCATCCCGGAATTTAAGCAGGAAAATCACCTGCTAGTTATGAAAATAAGGGTCATGCCCCACCTAATAACTTATACAAGGACACTACCCACACCATCACAATATGTAAGGCCAGTTCACTTAAAGTGCATAGGGAACACACCAACACTAAAAAGTATGAAACTAGGAGCCACCATAACCCGATGTCATTACAAATGCAAGTTGATACAAAAGGATAGAGGCACAAAGCCTAGACAACCCCCCCCCCTACACACACACACTTCAGCATCTAAGATACTAGTGAGTAATAATTCCATATTCATTTAAGCGGGATGACCTCTCGGGCCCAACTGTCTCATCCTAGCTAGTTATTGTTCCTAATATGCCTTCCAATCCTTAATTGTCATGTACTCCTCATGATCAAGTTGAAAAATCATCAATCCATCAAAATTGTGACATTGATCCATGGATCAGCACAAAGAGGCATTATAATCTTCAAGTTTCTTAATATATACCCGTATCTTTGAATATATATCCATGATGGCTTGAACCACAACAGAACTACCCACAGGCGATTGCCGATGCAGACCCTGCATACCTCAGGACAAAATGAGGCCATCAGCACCACGACTAATTTCGCACTTGACTGCAGTCAAGCTCTGATTCTCGTCAACAAGGCGCTTATTGGCCTCTTTTAATTGCATGTTCAATGCTACCTAAGAGTCAAACTTATACATCCACCTCAGAGCTGAAGCCTGAGCATACGACAACTCCTTCTTCACCGCGCCTAGATTTTCATATGCCTTGTCCACGTGGGCTAGTGTCTTGTCCAAGATCATACCATTATAATGTAATTCATCAATAGTGGACTTTAACACTCTTTTTCATTCCCCTTCATGTTAAAGAAGTCTCACAAGTTTTTCTCACTGCTAGCCGCATACAATACTCAACTCTTAATAATTATCCTCTAACTTAGTGATATATACTTCATACGCATCTTATCTCCTGTCCTAGGAAGATGCAAGATATAAACAGTGGATTAGTGCATCATGTATGGTGTAGGAGAAAGTAGGCATGCTGGAAAAAGGTACAGCCAAAGGAAGACAACTAGTGAACTAAAGGGATCACCTCACAAGAGCGGACGAGTAATCACCCAGCCAGGGCCAGGAGGAGTCATAGTTTAATGAACACATCACAACAACCCAAAGCCCATAAGTCAACGTCTTCACAAGTACTGAACGTGAGCTCGAACCACTAGAAGTAAGGGGAAATACCCTATAAAAAGAACAAAATGAAAGAACCAAGGTAAGAAACAAACTAATATTATATTAGTACGTCGATAAGTACTAACTTATATAAGCATTTGAGGCTCTTCCTTGGATTTTGTCTTGGAGACTTTATAGGGACTTCCGTCTGGACAACAATGTCATCGTTGTTCCAGGAGTACATACCACATCAGTGGCGCCAACTGTGGGGACCAAAATACTAAGTCACTTATTCTCCCTTAATTATAGTGACTAGAAGTCAAGCAAGTCGGCAGATAGAAGTAATGGAATTTGCACTTCCTCCATCACCACCCCCACCAAAAACACCCTTCTTGATGGATACTGAAGATACTCAAGATTTAGGAGAGAAAGGGGACCCCACCCCTCACCAGGAGTAATGGAGAAGTGAGCCCTTGCAGACTTATTGGAAGCTAATCGAGAGTATATGTTCAAGCAATTCATCATTTCCTTGAGGGAACAAAGGATAAAGGAAAATACAAGCAAGAACAAGAGGAGAAACAAAGAGAGAGAAAAACAAGGGAAAATAGCGGGAGGACATAGAATATGATGTCGAAGACGAAGTAGGCCACTCCCCGATAATAAAGGACCTGAAGAACTTTGAAATACCAAAGAGGTTTAAGTTACCAATTAACCCAAAGCCTATGATGGGATGGCCAAACCTAAGGATTTTTTTCACTCTTATAAAAGCAGCATGAGATTCTGCAATACGCCCATCCAATTGTTTTGCATAGCCTTTCCAATTTTCCTTGCATGAACCATGAAAGTCTTGTATGTTAGCCTGCTCAGACGAAGCATATCAAGATGGGGCTAATTGGAGGATCAATTCATGGGAATATTCTACCAGTAGAAAAAGTTCACCAAAACATTTACATACCTAATCAACATCGTACAGAAAAATAGAGAAATTATCGAAGATTATCATGATCACTTCGTCACAGAAAGCCTGGAAGTCAAGGATCTCACACACCCAATGGAGGGCATTAAAAATGGCATGAGATCCGACGATTTTTACAAAATACTCATGGTAGACATGCCAGAAAACCTAATGGATATCCAAAAAGTAGTGGAAAAATTCATCCGAACGGAGGAAGTAAACAACAAGAAACTAGAAAATGAGCAAGGGAAAAAAGAGATCAGGAGACACCTCTAGGAAGAAATGGAATCCGAAGGTAAGTGTAGCTCAACCCATGAGGGGCAGGGAGCCAACTCCAGATCAATCTTCTCTCATTGAAACACCTCTAACCAATCTAGGCAAGAAATTTGGCAAAGTGATATGGAGCTATTAACAGAACCCATCCCCACAAGAGCTCTAGTTGTAAAATATCCAAGGATTACTATTGTGACTTTTACAAGGATCATGGTCATGATATGAACGGGTGTGATGACCTAAGGAGACAACCAGAAGAGCTATTGCAAAAAGGGTGACTCGCCCAGTATAAAAGGAAGACAACCAGCCAAGGAGGTCAGGTGCCTACAACACTTTCAAAAAGGCCCAGATCAAGCCAATAAGACCCTGAAGAGCCAAAGCTCAAGCGAAAATAATAATAAAAAATTATACCAACAAAAAGCATTAGCATTGGATATAAAAAAAAGCAAATGAGATATTAGCAAAACGAACAAGGTACAACGGTAATGGCGTACAAGGAAGAAAGACGTGGTGATGTCATATAAGGAAGAAAGACGTAGTGATAGTTTTTATTCACAAACTAGTTAATATACATGTGTGATGCACGGTGTAATATAAGTTTTCATATTTATTAATATTTAATTTATAATATTATTGATGGAATATTTATTAATAAATAATGAAATATTACATTTTATATAAAAAATAAAAAAAATTATATAAAAATATTATCAATTATAAACAATATATTGATAAAAATATGAAATTTTTAATTTTTATTTATCATTAACTAAATAAATTTTTTTAGTCTAATTACATTTTAACACACGTAATGCACGATGTGTGCTTTTAATTATTAATAATATATTGATAAAAGTGTAAAATATTTTTAAGGCTATTTTTTAGGTGAAAATAATAAAAGTGTTTTTAGTTAGAAGTAGAATGAAAATAATTGGTATAGATAAAACGTAAACATGATTGGTATAGGTGGTGTACTATTATTGATAATTAATAAATCACTAAAAATGTAGTTCACCTAATAACGTTTATACGATTGTTATAGTGAATAGCTTGAGTTTAATTTCCCCTTTTCCTGGAAAGAAGTTTAACATTATAAGCATATCTCTTCTGAAACATGCATTGAATTCTTTAAGCAGATGTCCAAATTGCAGCGCATAAATGACGTCGTGAAGTGGAGACAGTAACAGTTGCAAAACACAACCCTCAAACAAATCATTGCCAGCAAAATCTTTGCGAGTTTCTAACAACCCCCACATAGAAAATTAATTTAGGGAAATTACTCTTCCAAGTATAAAGCTTGAGGCATACTTTATCACTACAAAAGCTTTCATGGAAATATTGAAAGCTAACTACTCTATGAACAACTAAACTATGTTATTTTCAGATCATATATGTATGTGAAAATATCCTAAAGGCCAGTAGTATCACCGGTGCAATCTCTCCTCCGAGAACAAAATCCTCCCATTCGAAATGCAAATCTGTCAACACACAATGAAAGAAAAGCAAAAAAAAAAAACTACCCTTTCAGGAATCTAAGCTGATCATCGCCAAGAATAATCACAAAAACCAATTCAATTACTCCTAAAGTGTTTGTTATACCAAGTGAAATCTAGTCAGTAGACATCCCTTGGTTGGAACATTTTCAAGGCTTTAAAATCAAGACTCTCAACCCAGGACACCAAATGATCATCTACGCCGGACCTTTTTGAAACTCAGCTTCCAACTATCTTATCAACTTAACTGACCTAGACCATGCTTGGGAGAACTCTGGCGAATAATGCAGGCCTCCTCCAACTCAGTGAAATATCACAGACGTGTCTCGCATCGTGGTATAAATGTTTATAGGAGCAACTGATCGCATGGCACATAGGCACTGATCAGGGTGGACAAACACTTCGGTCCGTGCTTCGATTACTTTACTGAGCTTCAAGATGTTTTTGAGAGCATTGAAAAAATTAGGTATAGTTCTTTCCCTTTCCTTATACAACAATCCAATCACTAGCGAAAGAAGATGGATCAACATATCAAGAATTGCTGATATAACATCAATTTTCAGCCGAGTAATGTCCTGATCAAACAATTCATACACAAAGGTGACCAACCAACCGCTCCCCACCATGCGAATAATCATAACTATCTCAGCTGTCCTATTCGTTCGGGGTTCCATTGGTTGAAGTCTCGCATTCATATTTGCAGGTAATGTAATAGTCCATGTATCAATAAATTTTCTAAAGAATCACCTTGGCATTGTTAACTTATTTTTTAGATCTTTCTATCTAAATTGTATTGTCCATCCATTATATGTATAGATCAGCAAAGTGAGCCAAGATCCTATTCTGTTCAATTTCACAATAGGAGAAAATACAGAAAAGCAAGCTTTACAAATATAGAAAATCTACAATTCTCTATATATAATAGAAGAAGAAAAAAATAAACAAATTTAATGGCTGCCATTATCCTTCTTGATGTCTTGATGCCTACTTTTGTAAGGTGGTACTGTGGTTAAGCTCTTGTTTTGAGTGGCCTATTGGTGCTTTTTTTAGCTTCTTTTTTGCAGATCTCGATACTGCTATCCCTTTCTGCATTTGGTGGGACATTAAAATCACATAATTTCAAGATATCTCCATTCGGAAACATATTCAAACAGAAACAGCAATCATGTTCGTAAATGTACGTACACGTTTTTACGTGTAATTAAGCTCTCACAATACGTTTTTAAGCAAACTAATGACCAGAAACAAGAGAATACATAATATATAGTTATTGCATACCTTGATTATTGATAGAAATCCATTTCCTCCCCACTATCGCACTATCACAGGACTTACCCTCTAACAGCGGTTTTTTTTTGGAATCTAGCACCGGTTTTTGGGGGTCCAAAAAACCGATGCCTAAATAGGCGGTGAAAGGTTTTCACTGATTTAAAAAAAAAACTGGTGCAAGATTAAAGCACCGGTTTTTTTGTTAGAACCAATTTTTTGGTAAGAACCTATTTTCTAAAACCGGTGCAATATTGGCACCGGTTTTCATATAAGCACTGATCTAAAAAACTAGTGCTAAATTTACATCGGTTTTATATGGCACTGGTATTTTTTTTTTTGCACCGGTTTTAATTGCACAAGTTTTTAGAAAACCGGTGTTAAAATTGTCACCGGTTATTTATTTGCAATTGCAATTGGGCGTTGGCCGAAGCTGCGCGCAACTACTCCATTAGTTAGATTTGGAAAAAAACAACACTAGAATTAGGCACTGGCCGCTGCTGCGCGCAGCCATTCTAATACTTCACTACAAATAGTAAAACAGTCTAACAACATATATATGGCAACATCTAGGAAAATAAAAAAAATCAACTAAATGTATGATACAAAATTAATAATCTATTGGACTAAACATAACTTTAGCTTAAACTAGAAATTAAATCATGTTGCATATACACATCAAATCAAAAGGCTAATTCACACATCTGTGGTTCTTAGAAATGCTCACATGTACCCTATCATACCATATGAAAATGTGTCATGTTTTGATTCTTAACATCACCCCTCCAAGTCTTGGATCCTGCTCCGCTACTTAAGAACTGTACTGGACTGCATCAAAATGGAAAAATAATTAGTATTTCTCCTAATTATTTCCTTTACATTCAAGAAATTTGGAACCAAGTTTTGTTGCACCTTTTGTCATCACTTATATGATTTAGGCAATGGTCATGCTCATTCATATAAAGCTCCACATTATTGAAAACATCAGGTGAACTGCTTGAAACATAGAG
Source organism: Rubia tinctorum (assembly GCA_032355605.1). Lineage (NCBI taxonomy): Eukaryota > Viridiplantae > Streptophyta > Magnoliopsida > Gentianales > Rubiaceae > Rubia > Rubia tinctorum. The sequence goes on along the minus strand of JAULKM010000012.1, from coordinate 12,782,170 downwards.
TAATACACAAATGTGAGAACACTACGCAATGATCAATTGTTAAAACTGAGCCCACAAACCTGAGCATCAATTTTGTAAGTCATTTAAGTAACACTACACGATGATCAATCATTATAACTGAGCTCAAAAACCTCAGCAGCAATTATGTAAGTCACTTAAGTACTTTAACTAGATGGAAAAACAAGTCATTTCTCTTTCACACTAAACTTTACAGTAACTCAATTAGGAACTCAATTACCAAATCCTATTCCAAATCTAGTTCTTAAACCAAACTGAGCACAAATAAAACAACCAATTTCCAATACTAATTACATAAATAAATAATCCAAATATCTCATTCAAACTATGCCAAAGGATAGAATACAAAATTATAAGGTTCTGCTGCAAACCCCTATGAAATACATACAATGCATCCAGTTTGAATCTAAGAGGCGGAAAAATAAACGTATAATTTGAAAGTTAGAGAATTAAATAAAGAATTAGCGAGAGAGATAGCTTATGATGCTAATTTGCTATGTTGTTGATAGTCAGGTGATGAATGAACCAATTGAGCCCATAATCTCGTTTATAAGACAATAACGTTCGTAAGATCTAAGTACCTCGAAGATGGAGATAACCCTTTTTGATCCCGCCATCCCTTTTCGAGTTTAAGTGAGACATTAAGATCACATAATTTCAATATGTCTCCATTAAGGAACACATTCGAACATAAAATATCAAACATGTTCATAAATGTCTGACACATTTTTATGTTTCATTAAGTTCTCACAATACGTTTTTGAGCAAGCTAACAACCAGAAAGAACAAGAGACATATTATACACTCATTGCATATCATGATAACATATAGTAATCCAACCCCTCCTCCCAACTAATAGTGATATATTTGTATCCCTTACACACAAAACACTGCATGGTCAAATATGCGAACATACAAATATTGTTGGAACGATAGGGCCACTCCCTTTAAGTTCATTCTCGATACTCTAATACAATGGAAAGTAAGGAAAGCCATTCATACAAAATCCCGTATTATAAAAATGCAGGACCAAAGAGCCCAATCTACGCAATATGTTCATCTCATTCATAAGAAAGTTACCTTACTTTAATCATAAGTTGTCCAATTCAGCACGGAACTAATAGTTCCATGGCATAACCAGCGTGGACGATACTATTGCTCTTTGAAAAAGGAAACTTGGCACACCTTTATTATGTAACAGATGCATCATTGTTGGCCAAACTATAAAACCTACAACCATGGAAGCTTTGATCTAGCCAGCTATGGTCCTCACTAATATGGAGTGAAGCCCGTCTGAATAGTGCTTCATTGTGTCCCAAGACAAAGTATGGCATCTATAAACATCAATTTTCAAGAATGAAGATTTATAAGTTTAATTTCCCTCATAAGTTTAAGTGTGTTTAAAGATAACATAAATAATGTAGTTCTATTTCTCTTCACCTTTACAATAGGGTAAGAAACTGGATAGCATATAATCATCAAAACAAGCACAAGGCAAACAAAATTAGAACCGACTTGCCTAGCGAGTGAAGATTTCTTAAGGAATGACCTATCAACAATTTAGAATAATCAAGATGAATAAGCTTAACAAATTTGTTGTGTCCATTAATTTAAGTAGCATAGCAATTTAGTGATTTACCTCTTTATATGGCAGACCAAAATTCAAGGATAGTATAATAGAAACACACTGGTTGAACATGTTGCCAAGGTATATTGGGAGAGCCTGAAAATCTTCAGAGTTTGCAAATGAAGAGTAGAAAAAAATGATCAGCCATTGGGACAAATTATCAAACATCTGTCATACCTCACATTCAAAATGTCACCTGCGGTAATTTCATTCAACACTTATCCCCCAGTAAACTTAAAAAGAAATACTTTCCTTGCTATGTTGACACAATGGTCGTCCAGGGGTATTTTTTTACTTTTCGCAGGTGGCAGAAACAGGGTTTCTGCTTTCACTTTTCTTCCTTCATATATTTTCCAATCCTCTTCTTTTTTTTTAAATTTGTTTATGTGAATCTGATGGAGATTGTAATAGCTGCGTCAGTTGCATTTTCGGGCTGATTCAAGGTGGGATGAGGTTCAAGGGGCTGGCGAAGGGAGGTGGTGGAGGAGGTGGTTCTAAGGAAGGTGAAGGAGAGGGTGACAGAGCGGAGTAGGGATGAGGTGAGGCAGATTGTGGAGGTGGGGTGTGATTTTTGCAGGAAGTGTGGTGAGTGGCGGAGGAAGCAAGACGTTTGAGAATGCGAATTCGGCGGATTGGGCGGCTATGGTTGATGGGTTCGAAAGGGGAGTTGTGGATTCGAGGCTCGGGATACCCATTTTCTATGGCTATGATGCTGTTCATGGCAACAATAATGTCTATGGTGCTACTATTTTTCCTCACAACATTGCCCTTGGAGCTACAAGGTTAGTGAGTAAATATAGTTGAATTTGCATTTGAAAAAGAGAGTAGAATTCATAGTTATGGAACGTGGATCATGGTTTTAAATGTGATTTTATTGTTGCAGGGATACTGATTTGATTAGAAGAATTGGTGCTGCTACAGCTCTTGAAGTCAGGGCTAGTGGTGCTCAGTATACTTTTGCTCTGTGTCTCTGTGAGTTGCAAAATTCATACATCATTCGAGATTTAGTATAACCTTCTGATTAGACCAGTGTATGGGGTTTTGTTTTATTTTCTGGTAAAAGATGTCATCAATAAGATTATAATGATGCCCTGTAATTGTTAATATGTTATGTCAATGGCCTTTTTTAGTGTATGCTATAGTGGTTTTATTGTAGAAAACGCCTGCGGGTTCACGAAATTATGTCCCTTGCACCATACTGCACTCTGTTGATTCTGTACCTTTTAGGTGTTTTCAAAAACTTGATAATTGTGATGAAGCAACCAAAGTATTATTTGATCATTCCATTTGTTGGATTTTATTGCATGAAGAGTCTTTTTATTTTATTTTTGTTGAAAGCTTGCATGGAAAAATTATAAACAGTTATCCACGCTTGCTTTTTATGCCTTGAGATTTTTGCAAACTTCTGTTGCCTACTTGTTAAGTTTGAATTTGTAATGCTTGGCAGGTTGGCAGAGACCCGAGATGGGGGAACATACTACAAGAGTTATAGTGAAGACACTGAAGTTGTTAGAAAGATGCCTTCCCTCGTCTCAGCCTTGTAGGGAGAGCCTCCTGTCAGGCACCCAAATGGCTATCCTTTTCTTGTTGGAAGGTATGGAAACTGAAACTATGGCAGCATGTTATGTTTATCTTCGATATTAATCTATTTTCCTTGTATGGCTTAAATTCCCTGGATATAGCTCAATGTTGAAACCTTAACTATGCTCAACTGGAACATTAATTATTTTGTATGGTTTGTTGATTTCAGAAGAGCTTCATTCCAATTATTCCCTCACGCCACGATGTATCGGGAGAAGAGATCCGTTCTCCGTCGCTCTTTGCTTCCTCCTCAGGTATACTCCTTCTTATCATCTCCTTATCATCTCACCGTTTTCGTAACTTATCATCGTTTTGTTCATGTTGAATTCTGATTCAACATCGCATGGACTCCATCGCTGTTTTGATCCGTTCTTCAGATATTTGGATCTAATGTGTTTTTATGTTTGATTCAAACTTGCCTAGGGTTTGGAAATATGCGTCCGTGTTGTCCTTGGCTTATGGATTCCTAGGGTTCTGCTGGAAAAGTTAGTTTTTAATGCACAAGGTTTTTTAATCATATTATCAACCTCTGTCGTGTTATTTGCACTTTTAGCTCAAACATATATTTAGTATCATAAATGAACTCACAGTTTTCATTTGAGTTGCCTGGGATTGCTACACTTAACAACCTCAATCTGGGAAGAAAAAAGTGCAGAGACAGGTCTATGATCTGAAAACCTGCTCTCACTTCGGAAATAGGAAAGCTGCTTAATTCCTTTACCCATACCATAGAATTCTGTCACACATGTCATTGTGAAATATTATAATAGAGGTCAGAGAGATCTTATAAATATACTTGGAAGTAACTTTCTCTTGCATCAGTTTTACTGGCAGAGAAATTCTCTCAGAGAGGTCTTCACCATGATTCCGTAAGAGACGAGGGAAAAATTCCCACATGAAGATGGCTCTTCATGGATAGGAATGACACATTTAAGGAAATGTAAAAACCGAAAGGGTGACTTTACTAAAAATGATGCCTGTTTTTGGTTAATAAATTCATTAGACAAAGGGATGGCATACCATGCTGGAGTTCGTTGCTTCTCTCCTGCTTTGTTAGGAACCCCGCCTGAATACCTATTAGAATTAGCTGAGGCATATTTGTATGTAGGTGGAAAATGTAAGCTTCCCTCTCTCCATCCTTGGAAAACTCCACCATCATCTAGTTCTCTCTGCAACTGATCAAACATCTGCAAGCTTTTCCACTCTTGCATCATTATCAATTCCCTAGCTAGATTGTCATCCAAGCATAGTCTGTAATTAAGATCCCCAAACCAGAATATCCGGCTGTTCTACAACATAAAGTGCATGCTCATTAGCAATCAGAAAGAAACTCCGTTTGTATTTTCATTTCTGTAAGGGCACATTACAGGTCAATTAGAATCAACCTTATTAAACTCAGTTTGTTGGGAGAAGATAAAAGGCTTACTCGTGTCCTAAGATGGTCCGTAGAACAGGATTATAACCACCTCCTTGGAGCCTAGGAAAAGTTGTTCGGCGGAAGATTTCTGTCACTTGGTGATTCCTCTTCCCTTCATCACCTCTCTTCTCACCTGAAGCCAAGTGAGCAACAATGAAGCAAAAACTTGTTCCTCCAATTGTCAAGCTGATAGAAACCGATCCTTTGTTTCCTAACCGACCCATTATACCACAAGCCACAGAGCAAACTTTCACCTCTGATATTCTGTATATCTTCAGCAACTCCCTTCTGACCCAAACACTTAAAAATACACCAACCATCTTCTTGCTCGCTAATAATTTGTACTTCGCACATCTATACGGTCTTCCATTTAGAGATCTGTTCTGATTTCTCATTTGACTAAAGGCTTCGCTTCTGAAGGGAGGTCTTCTTTCAGAATCTGGAACTTCTGAATAGTTGTAATCTTCACTATTGATAGGATTCAACATTGGTGTTAGCCAAGGGCATCCATATTTATCATTCAGAATTTTCCCTATCAGCTGATTCCAGTTTGCTGCTTCTGTAATGTTTTCACCTGCTATGATAGTTCGGGGCTTCAAAGGAACTATCTCCTGAAACCTGCCATAGAAAAGCTAAGTTTTAAAAATCACAAAAAGTAGCATGAAACCATAACTTGAGATTGAAAAACTTACCCAAGAACATATATGTCTGCCGGGTCTTTAACATTCAGCCATTCGTCTAAATCCACGGCCAAGCTACCAACAGGAGATCGCCCCGCAACATTCCAGGTTCCCACGAACACCCTGAGAATGAATTGTCATCACCTGTAATGATTCTAGAGGAAAATTTCCTCATTCCCTTGAGATAAAAAGATTAAAATCCTGAAACCTCACCTTAGCTCGTCCGTTGAAATGCATGGATCCATGTCCAACGACCATCCACCAAAATTATCATCTTCTTCAGCTACATCTGTGAAATTTGGTTATTGGGGAGCATCAAGAAGTGAGAAGGTACTAATGTCATCAGGAGGTAGGCAGGAGAAAGGATATACTCTCGTCGACAAACCTTTGTAGTTTTCTATTGAACCGTGTAGATCTGTCTTCTTCTTCTTTCTGGAAAACCACCAGCGGAACCTCTTTCTTGTCGGAATTTGGTTCTTTTTATCCATAGGTCGGAATACAGTAGCACTACCCACCATGTTGACACATTCACAGGCAGTTCTTGTTCCGGGCCTTCCGGCAATGTGCTGATGTGTTTTGTCTCGCGAACGAATTCTTTGGAGAGAAGCCAACCACTGGTAGTTTGCTCAAAGACAACCGCATATAAAATTCTTGAGCCAGCATATATTGTGTTGATCGCCCATTCAAAAAAGATAGAATAGTTATATTGAAAGGGACAACTAGAAGAAGTAAGTTCGAATTAGCGTTCAAGCGATAATCTCTAGAGACTTCACAAAAAGTCAAATCGTGGAGGGTCCGTTGTATCTGCCGGTGCAATATAGTTAGAAAATGGGTGGTTCTGACCTGGCCTTGGTTCAGAAATTCGCTTCGAAAATCTTAAATATTGTTAGCGAATCAATTCTCTGCAGTTTTGCGTAGAATGAGGTCATCATTATGGTATTACTTTAATGTGCCTTTCAATTGTAGTAAGTTTCTTTCCGGGAGACATTGTCCGGTGCGATACGACTCAGATCAGGGATAATGAAGTCGAAAAAGGTACAAAGAACAATTTTCTTAGCAAAGAATTGGTTCAGGATTGGAACAAAATCAAATGAATATGTAAAGCACAATTTCGAATTATTCCCCATAATCTACTTCCTCGTTTCATTAAATGTGACACACTTTTTTTTGTGAATTTTACACACTTTCATTTTATGACAAGATTCCTTCAATTTCATTCACATTTCATTCTACTTTTTTTTCTTTCTAAATTCAATTTCATCCTCACATTTCATTCACCTAAATCCAAGCAACTAAGACTATGACGTCACATCCAACGAAACGGAGGTAGTACTTTTTCCTAAAAGAAATCCAATGTATTTTCTCAAATATGTTAAATATTCAGTAAAATGGATTGAAAAAAAGAGGGTGCATATTCACATCCTAAAATGTTATAGAATTAATTTTGACAGCCATCACCTTACAAAACATATCCCTGTTTATCGCGTTTTTTAGGGCTAGCTAATTATTTTGTCACATTTTATAGTTTTAGAATTGGGGATTTAGGAATTAAACCCAAATAGTAAGGGAGACCTCCTAGAGTGAATAACCCGAATTATTATCTTCATTTCAAACTGTAATTTTACTATTCATTTAGTCGAATCTTTTTAACGTTGACCCTAAAATTGAATTGGTATATAAGTATAAACACTATTGTGTAATACACGGTTAGATTTATTATAATATATATATATATTCAAAATATCAAGTTTTTACAAGTTTTATTTTTTCCTTAATGAAGATTTTAAGAATTAAATATTTTTCAATTCAACCGATGAAAATCAAAAGTGAAACTTGAAATGAGAGGGTGAGAAGTAACTATGTTTCCCTTTCACCAATCAACCAATTTGAATTGGTTATTGTTATGTCTCTCCCTTGTTTCACGGTTTTCATAATCTCTGTGTTTGTGTCCAAGTGGAACCACGTAGAATCAATATTAGAGGCATGACGACACTTGTAAAAGTTGAAACCAAGAGATGGACGACCTGTGATTGATTATGAAGTTTACTTTATTTGTGACAAAACTGAGGTCGTGGAAGACATGTATTGATTGAATTGGTTTAAATAGTCAAATTGGTCCAGGCGTCCGTGGTCCATGGAAGTAGGCTTTGATTGTGATTATTCGTAGCGACGGCAGTCGAGTCGAGTCGAGTCGGTGCATTTACGAGGATGCCTGTCATGGGTTTGCGACATTCTATGAGGTTTCAGTTTTATTGCAGAAAACTTTCAACCTCGTTCTTAATGATCACCAGCGCTCTCTTTCTCTCTTGGGCCATAATTAGCTCTCCAATAACAAGTTGAAAATGCCATGCTATTATTGTTTGATTATTCACATTTTGTGGAGTACATCAAATGGCGATGCCGATGAGCCGTACAAAATAAAGATATTAGTATTGCTAAAAGAACAAAACCACCTATTAGAATAGGGGCATTTCTTCATATGAACACACATTCTTTCCATTTTTTCCTCAGATGAGTACCTCTTTCTGAATTACTTTTTGAGTGTGAATTGGATACTTAAGAACTCATAAACATTTAATAAAGTGATCAACCGAAATATATTTCACTACAGAAATAACATCACGTATTTCACATAAATATATGAAAATGTGCATACCTCTAGATGTTGTCTTTTGTTCGAGTGACTATATGGGATCCTAAGGATAAATGTATTCATAAACTTGAGTACTTTTAAATCACACCAGAAGTTGAAGATTGGTATAAGGTGATATTCCACCCACTTGTGATCAGAGTTTTTGTTTAATGTGCGACCTTTAATTTGTACTTTTCTTAGGAACAAATTCCTTTCATTTATGTGGCTTTTGTTATATGAAGTGTTTCTTGTAAATAGTCTTATGGCTACAAGAGAAATTAATCTCACCCAATAAATACTTACACGTCTTTTTGAGTTGTTCAATTGATTCATTATAGTATTTGTCAATAAGTTAACATTTGTTGCAATACTTTCAAGTATGCAACATTCATTTGCAATGCCGAACGGGTGTATTTCTATGCGTGTGTGTTATCGCAAAAAATCTCTCCCTCCAATTTTTACTACAATTCTAATGTTGTATTGATGCATATTATTTTCAACAATCTCTAATATAATTGTGTTTGAAGTGTTTATTAATTCTGTCATTATTTTTAGTGAAAGTGAACTTCACTACAAATCATGTTTTTTTATACTGAGATCCAAGAAGTATGTATTTTGCATAATTAATTGTGTTAAAAAATCTCATTTAAATACTCACATTTGTTGACACTTATAAAAATGAAAAATAATCTTGGAGCTTTTCTTAGTGAGGCCAGAGGAATATCAAGTCAGGGTTTGGACACATATTGTTCTTGTCCACTCTAGCTCCATCTTGAATAGAATGTTGTCCGCATTGACTTCTTTTAATTAGTTTCATGTTCTGCTCCGTCAAATTTTGAATTTTTACCGACACTTTTGATCATTAGTGCTTCAATTGATGCGAAAAGATATGATAGGATTCACGAGTGATGGTTGGTAGGCTCCGTTTCTTCTGATCTTCAATCCCCAACTTGCCAAAAAGTAAAGTATACTTAGTTGTTTCCTTCAAATTGAGAATTTTCAAATGTTTCGAGAATTATTTGAAATAATTTCTCATGCAACTTGAAGCGCACTTGTAAACGCACGTTTAAGGTCAACCAAATCAAATGGTGAGCGGGCGAGTGTGTAGCCTCACAAAGTAAGCAGTTAATGATGGATTGCCAACTACCTTAATGGTAGGTGTGATGCATCTTAACCGTTGTCCATTGATAAATGTTGACGCTGAGGGACAGTCGAAGAAAGAAATAAAAATCACGGCAAATTTTGTAATAGTGCTGTAATTTTCAACTGGACTGGATGCAGCAGATGTTTTCTTTTGTCTTGTCCATTTGTTTAAAAATATGATTCTTGTACATGTTTCATTATTCTGTGCAACAACGTTGGAGGCCCACACATATGGAGTAAGCCCACTAAAACATTATGGGTTAAATTTAGTGGTTATTTTCCAAGTCCTTATATAAATAATGATTGTGAATCATGACATATATTTTAGGGTAAAATACAAATATAACCCTATTATTTTTTAAAAGTGTCAATATAATCCTGTATAATGTGAAAGTATCATTATAATCCTAACTTTTGCATCAAAGGTGCGATATAACCTTTTGACACTATTCTGACATTGACCAAACCTAAAAAGACTAAAATATCTCTAGTTTTAAACCTAAAAATATAATGACAAAATCACCCTTAGGGTTCTTCTATTTCTTCATCTCCATAACCCCAGCCACCACCGCCACTCCGTCGCTTTGCTGCCAAAATCTGGATTTCCGCACGTCGCTGCTGGAATCTGGATTTCCCCCGTCGCAGCTCGCCTTCGTCAAGATTTTTTAGACAATGAAATTCCGTATATATAGGCTGCTAATCATCAAGATTTCAAAATAATTTGAACAAATAGAAGTAGTCAGAACATGAAAGAAACAAAGAACATAACTTTCATTCATTCTCCCAAGCATTCAAAACCAAGGAGAAACCAGGGCCTGGTTTCTTAAACTCCCCAAATTGCTCCGACGAACTTCATGGATGCATACAATGATCCATCACCCTTCTCAGCAGACAAACAACTCTGAAACACAAATATATCATTGCAAAACCCGAATGGCTCTGGCTCAGATCCAATTTTTGCATCAAAAGGGTCCCAAAACAGGTCAATTTTGCAAGAACTTATAACCAAATTCTTGGAACCTTTTCTCTTTGAGAACAAAGAATGCTTCACATCAACTTTACACAAACACCTGTGGGACAAATCATCTATTTCTACACTAACGCAATAGCCTATCCGCTCCGCCTCGCACAACCACCCAAAGCCCCACCCAGCAACAACCACCCAAAGCCCACCCAGACCCATCGGTGACGACTCTCCTCCTTAGCCCACCCAACTCCGACGAAAAGTACATCCATACCCACCCCATTGGGGTGGATGCGGGGAGGATTTCCAACAAAACCCAGCCCACTTCCATCCTTAGACACCACCCACCCTTTCCGCCCCTAGAACCAACACAACCATCTCCCTCCGCTGGCCGCCCTGCCCTGCCGCCTTAGCACCGACACCACCATCTCCCTCTGCCCTAACAACACCACCACTATCTCCCACCGCTGCTTCTACACCCAATCTCCCAACCATTCGTCAAATACAGATCCAGAGTGGTAGGAGTATAGATGTGGCGGAGGAGCGGAGATTCGATTGGAGTTCCGATTTGCTATCTCCGGTGAAACAAAGGTGCAGACGGGGCTTCGATTGGAGCTCCAATTCCATTTCTCCACAACCAATCATAGAAAACAAGATTGCTTAAAATGAGATACGGCGAAAGCAAAGTCGTCGTGGAAGCAGAGGCGCTGTGGAGTAGAGGCGCCGAAGCGCGGTGGAAAGGGGAGAAGTCGACGAAGAGGAAAGGTTGAAAACTAGTGTCAGCAGAAGAAAGGGGAGAAATGGAGAAAAATAGGGTTAACGGCATCAAGGTCATTTCAGATTTTTTTTTAAATCAGAGGGGTAAAATAGTATTTTCACATAATTCCGGCTAAATTGATCGAAATGGGTAGTTTTGCACTTATGTCAACTATGTAGGGTTATATTGACACTTTCAAACACTGAAAGGTTATACTGGCACTTACGTGAAATAGGTAGGGTTATAAAGGCACTTATTTCTAATAAGTATCAATTAAAGGCGGTTCTATTGAAGAATATGGTGTCTTTATGTGCCACTACATAAATAAAAACCCCAATTCCATGCCTTAGTTATTTTTTCTAACCCTCTCCTCTCCAAACCCTTTCTCCGTCCCTTTGCCGAGAAGCCTCCTCTGTCGGAGCCCTCACCACCGCGAACAAAATATGAATCGACGCCACCAGCTTTATACTTTGACCCCATATCTGGTTCATATCTTCTTAGCTGGATTTTTTTTATAAAAAAATCCAGTTTTGTACTTTGACTCCATTAATGTTGATGTTTACAAATCTTTATTTTGTTTGTCTGTATTTCTTGATGTTCATATTTTCCAGATATGTATTTTTATTTGTTACCGGAAATCACAGGTTCCTGCTTGAAAACCTAAGGTTTCCAGCAGCTTTTTTAGAACCACCGAAATGAGTTTCAAATTCGGAATTGTATTGGGACCCCGATCAAAGGTGATTTTTGAATCGCCATTGATTGCAATCGATCAAAGTCAAAATCAGAGAAGACACTTGAAAAGTGACTTCTCTAGTTCGATATAACCGCATTTAATAGGGCTTTTTTCACTAGTGTAACTGTAGGCGAGGCCCTTGAGAGAACCAAGCGCACATGGTCACTTGCGACCGAGCGTGGGTGTAGGCGCTCGAGAGAATCGAGCGCGTGAAGGCGAGACCGTGCGTCGTTGTTTGAGAGAATCGAATGCCACCATGACGGTCCAATCTCTAGCAAAATGCGACTTGTTGATCGTTCATTGGCGGCAATTGTAGCTCTCCAACACGACGGGGAAGGTGGGGGTTTTGCGATGGGGGAGATGGTGAGATGGGGATGGTGTGGGATGGGTCGTCGGCGTAGGTGGGGCTGAGTTCAACATCGGCCATATCTGGGTTTTCTGATGATGGTGGGTTGGTAGGGAGGTGGGACGACGGGGTGATGATGGGAAGGGGAAATAGAAGGTTTGGGTTTTTCCAATATCTAAAATTTTAAATGAAACATACGTATTAAGGTGTGAATTATTAGCTCCCCATAAATTAAGTGTTTAGATCCACTAGATTTTGTTGAAACTCAATTGAAATATTGTACATATTACTAATTTATTATTACTCCTGTTCCTATTTAATGTTCCCAATTTGATTATACTATGTTTAAAATGTGTCATTTTGATAGTAAAAATCATTGACAATTAAATTAGAATAATTTTATGAAAGATCTTGTTATATTTGTTGTAATATGTGTTTTTAAAAATATTTTTACTTCTAACAACTATAGTGAAACCATTGACAAATACTGTGTTATTGAATAAATTAGCAGTAGTAGACTACTGCAATACTTATGTTCTATAACTAAGAATCGCAGTTAATCCTATAGAAGAAACGTTTCTACACATAAGTCAACGAGTGAAACAATGCACCATTGTTTCCTTTCAAATTTAAATCGCAAGGAAAAACTAGAAAGCACTCGATTTCCCCCTCTGAAACTTGACCTCATAAACGCATGGCAATCCTGCCACGATGCCGGTGGGTCCCGCCGCCTCCGCCAGCTGAGCAGTATAACCGGCGGCAGCTTTGACCGTTGGCATCGGACATCAAATGCTGCCGGAAAGTAGCAATAAACGCCTCCACTCTCTCATTGAACTCCTCCTCCGAAAGCTCCCGACCTTTATCATCATCATCATCACTCTCAACCTCAACCGCATTTCCGTCGTCGCCGTGTTTTACATCTTCCTCCGTCAAATCCAGGGCTTCCTGCGGCGGCGGAGGCGGCTCTACCTCCACTTCCTCTGCGGCGGTTGCGGGCGGAGAAGTGAAGAGGATGGCCAAGAGCAGGAGGTTGAGAGCGAGGAACACCGCCGCCCTCCATTGCTCCACAACTGATACTAAGACGGCGCGTTCTAAACACGCCATGAGTGCCGCCGTTCCAGCTGCGAACCACACTGCCTGTAACTGTAGCTGCCCTTGTAAGTTCTTCATCTTCTTGTCAGTTATAATTGGAGATATTGGTGTTCTTCTTCTGAGCTAAACGGGGCTTCTTATTTTGTGCATCCAGCGGTTTGCAATGATCAGAGATGTGACAGATGAGTTTGGTCTGGGAGAGACAAAAAAACATTCTCTGTGCATTCTTTGCACTGGAAAAGGGGTGGGGAGTGGGGACTGAGCATATTCTTGTTATTCCGCTCAGCCAACATAGGATTCATCTTTTGTGTTAAGAGTCACGCTCCACTGGTTGCAAGCGAAATTACATGGTCATGAATTAGCTCTACTCTATATTGTTTGGTTTTTGTCATCAAATATTGATTTTAACATCATCACATATTTTACAAATGTAGCTCACTAAATAATTGTAAAGTCACATGTGATGAATTTAATTATGGAGTAATGGTTGAGACACATGTGGTAAGGACTTTAATTGATTGGCAATTTGTGAACATATGGTAAAGAAGAAGAAACTTACCATGTTGGAACACTGTCAGCAAAACAAATGGAAAGTGCAGATTTGCGACAGATTTTGAAGCAATATTGCGTTCGGTTTTCGTAATGGTTAATTATGGATAT
>JAULKM010000012.1:12754324-12768098 GCA_032355605.1 Rubia tinctorum | reverse complement strand
TGCACTAAAAATTATCTGAGGGTTATATTGGCACTTATGTCAAGTAGGTAGGGTTATATTGGTATATATCCCTAAAAGATATTAAGAATCAAACATTTTTTGAGTCAACTAATGAAAGTCAAAGTGCAGGTTGAATTGGGGCAGATGGAGTATTTCTTTTTGATAGTTTTGTCCAAGGAGTTGCTATGAATTTGTTTATTTTATGTTATAAAATGATGAATTGTACACATAAAAGCATTGGCTGTGACTATGACGTTAATGTTTTGTAAATAGCTTCACATGTAAATCAAACAGGAAATTACAGATCAATATAGGTAGGACAATCAAATGATGCCCTGCCGGATTCTGGAAATTGTTGACACTCGGTCACGGGGCGGTAGCGCGAGCACGCCTGCTTTGGTTGATTGATTCCCTTCTTTTTGTTACTTCACCCCATCTCTGGCGACCCCACTTTGCCATGCCATTCTCGGCAACAAACTTTGTCATTAGTGAAGAAATGCCTATAAAAGACGGTTTTATTGGATTTCAAATGTCTTCTCTGGTTTTGATTTTGATTGAATCGATCAAAAGCGATTTGAGAACCGCCTTCCATCGGGGTTCGAAATAGGTTCCGAATTCGAAATCTATTTCTAAGATTCAGCAGCGAAGCAAAGCCAGCTAGATCTGCTGGGTTTCAGCGGCAGCCAACATGACCCAGCAACAAAGAAACATCAATCGGTTACAACGAAGCAACAAAGAAAAACTACAGAGGCGGGAAATTTAGGCGGACATCCAATGGCGGTGGCGAGTTGCAGAGGAGACCCAGCGGCAGAGTCTTTAGCTGCAATGGCGGAGTGGGAGTCGAGCTAGTGGAGGCGGAGTCAGAGTCAAGCGTAGGCAGAGTCGGAGCCGAGCGGCGGAGGCAGTTCCTTGTTCAGCGGCGGAGGCTGGTGACAGGGCGGAATCGAGCGAGCGATGGACATCCAGTCAATGGAGGTGAGGCGGGGGAGGGTGGAGAGTGGTGTGATGGTGGGCGGCGGCAGTGGAGGGGCAGATCTTGGAGGGGAAAGCACAGATGGGTTTCTGAGTTGTTAAAGAAAGCTTCAGTGGCAGATTTTGAATATCGAGTTAGGAAAATAACTAAGGGGGGAAGAAACCCTAATAGCTATATATAGTTGGGCCCAAATTTTCAATAAAGGCATCCCATTAAAGACGTTTCTTCAATGATACCGCTTTAAACGAATTATAACTGTCTTTAAAAACTTTCTGCATGACTAGGGAGGGGGTTCTGAATTCATAACCTCTTTCGGGTTCAAATCAAAGGAGGTTCCTCAAGAATCGCCTTTGATTAAATGTCTTTAATCAAGGGTTATCCACTAGTGATGTTCTAAGTTCGAGACGCAATTTGATTTCTTAAGTGTAGGTGAAAGAATGTGGAGGTGACTCATGATTTTATATGTAAATTATTTTAGTCCGTTAATAATCAATGTGGAATTTTCAACACGCCTCTCCACATGCAAATGTGGAGTATTTCGTGATTTAATATCGGGCCCAAATAATGGGGGATCCCATCATCGGTCAAATAACCCAATCTGAGACCCTGAAATAATAGATTTCCTGGTGATCTATTTCATAGAGCAAACAGAAATAAATAGAGTACATAACATGAAGAGGGTAAGTTATATCGGAACTCTGACCCATGTCATATTCTCTCTGTAATATATACATATGTGTGTGAGTTCAAATCAAAGAAAATTAAAATCCTTCTATTTAATTTAATTAAAATTTATTTTTTTACTATTTTTAGTTTTAGTTTAGTTGAATTTAATAAGGAACCAATTTAGAATTTAGAATTTAGAAGAACATGGCGTGAAGTCTAAGCTCTATAGGGTGTCATAAACCCAAGGGTATAGTCGTCCATCTTCAATGTTCGTTCAGTTTCCATAAACATTTTTTCAACTGAAGTGATGCAAACCCAGTTTCAGTGGAAGTTGTTGAAGAACAGTTAGGAGAAGGCTGGGATTAGCTCAAGCATTCAACGGGTTTCCAACAGAATTCCAGTTAGATTACCGGTTCCGATGGTTAGTATAAGTAGATCTGTAGCTTTAGTTTCAAATTATCTGTTGCCAATATAGCTAGAATCATATCGCAAATATGCTTTTCTCATATTCATTCTGAACTTCTTTCTCATCTTTCTCTATTTTCTATATTGAAATTACTACTTTGGGTTTTCTGGTTATTGAGTACGTGACAATTTGGTATCAGAGCACTCTGTCATCGGAGAGCAACTATGGCGGACAACACAAGAAGCAAACTGACGGAGAATCACATCTGAGAGCTAGCTTTGAAGGTTAAAGAAGTTTCCCAAGGAATCAAAGATTTATTGATAAAGCTATTGGATAAAATAGATGCAAGATCAATCAATCGGTGGAGTCTTCCATGAAGCTTTTTCAATCCGATTTCTCTATGCAGATGGACGCCCTTGCAAGCATGATTCATGAGCTAAAAGGAGCAAACAATGAACCTGTGCGGAAGGAGGATTCGGACAAGAAGAAATCAGAAATGGCTAGGAGTCCAACTGACGAGGTCGCCAAGAAGAATTCCTTGGAAAACCAGTAATCAATTACAAATTCAAAGGTAATTCACGATCTCCGCTCAGAATCGAATTCCCCTATTATACATAATCCTAGGGTGATGTTTACGAATGATGCTTTGGTTGTTAATTGGAGAGAAACGTTAGGAAAATACTCTGGTAGAATTGAATTAATTGCATTTAACGGTGATAAACCTAAAGAATGGATCCGCAAATGCGAGAAGTTTTTCAACTTTTATCAGATTTATGATCCTCATAGAATGGAAGCTATGGAAATTTACTTAGAAGATAAGGCTGAAATATGGTTTAACAGCGAAAAATCGGTGAGAGGTCATCTCAGTTGGAAAGAATTTGCTGAGGCTGTAGTGAAAAGAATTTCTGATGTTAGTAATAGAGATGCTATTGCTGAATTCAACAAGTTATACCAAAGAGGATCTGTAAAGAGTTACTTAGAAGCATTTGAAGAGCTGAAAACTTTGGTGATTTGTAAATATTCTCAACTATCTGAGTCTTACTTCGTGTCCAGTTTTATTAGTGACCCGAGGGAGGAATTGAAACCGATGGTTAAGCTTTTAAAACCTAATAATCTTCATAGAACCGTTGAGATAGCACTATTACAGGAGATAAATCTTTATTTGATGATGAAGAAAACCAAGGTTACCCTCAATGCTGGTGCATCGATGACCAGGAATCAGGCTGAGAAGCCGTTGTAGAAAAATTATGCAGGTGGGAGAAATCACATTGAAAATTATAAGAGGATTTCGCCTCAGGAGGTTCAATACTGGAGAGAACATCATCTTTGTTATAAATGTGGCGAGAAATTCAGACCAGGGGCATCAATGTAAGTATAAGCAGGTTAATCACATGGTGGTTCATGAGATGAATGATGATCAGGGGGACATTCTGGTAGTTGAAAAAGGATTCTGAGGATTTGAAAATTATGGAAGAAATGAACCTGAACATTTCACAGTTTGATCCATTGGCAATGATGACAAAGACAACTCAATCACTTTGGAGGGAAATATATATGGGATGAAGGTTGGCTTGCTGCTAGATACATGTAGCACTGACAGCTTCATAGATCCCAAAGTGGTGAGAAAAATAGGATTGAAGCAGCTACCCATCAGACCTTTTTTTGTGACAACAGCGGATGGCAGTCAGGTTTGGGGCACAACAATTTGTCCAAAGGTACCATGGCAAGTGCAGAATCATGAATTTGCATTTGATCTAAGAGTGATGGATTTAGGGGACTTGGATATTATTCTCGGAGTGAGCTGGATGAAATTTTTTAGTCCGATCAGCTTTGATTTCAACACTTCAGATGTGGTTTTTTATAGCAAGGGAACTCAATGGTATTTGCAAGGAAATTTATATGAATCTAATTTGAATTTGTTGAGGGGATCTCAGGCTCAGGAAGTGTACAAGTACAGGAAGAGAATGGCTGACATAAATGATATTGAGAGGGATATGCAGTTTAGAGAATATGGAAACAAAAGACAACAGGTTTATCAAGAGCAGTTTGAGTATTACAATCAGATGCAAGGAGTGAATGGCAGGGACCGAGTTTGCTGAAGGGTTACTCAAGATAAAGAACATCTTTGCCAAGATGATATGCCTTTAAATATGCAACATGTTATTCTTGAATTCTATCTTTAAATTGCCTACAGAACTTCCTCCTTGTTGAAATGTTGATCACAAAATTCCACTCAAACCGGATGCCCATCCGCTGTATCGGTCAAAAAAATAATGAATCCCGTCTCTTGCATGTATCGGTCAAAAAAATAATGAAAAATCAGAGGACGCATTATGGTAATGCGTCCTCCCTACGTGCATCATTGACCATACACGGTAGCACCAATCTTGTCTTTTTCTCGATCTTCTATGATATCAGGAAAGAAATTTTGAAGGCTATGCACGTTTCACCTATTGGAGGGCATTCAGGTTAAGGTGCTACGATCAGAAGAGTTTTATCTATCTTTACATGACCGGGGATGAAACAAGATATTATTGAGTATATTCAAAGTTGCAAAGTTTGTCAAAGACACAAAAGTGAGCATTGTCAAAGCCCTGGTTTGTTACAACCACTACCCTTAACTGACCAAGCTTGGAAGCATATCTCGATGGATTTTATTGAAAAATTGCCACAATCCGAAGGATATGATACTATTTTAGTGGTTGTGGACAGATATACCAAGTACAGTCATTTTATAGCTCTTAGATCCATTTACCACTGTGCAAATTGCAGAGGTTTACTTCAGTGAGATCTATAAACTGCATGGTTTTCCGGAAAGAATTGTGAGCGAGAGGGATAACGTTTTTTCAAGTCATTTATGGAAGGAACTCATGCAAAAACGGAGCGGTGAATCAAGTTTTGGATAATTATTTGCGCTGCTTCTGTGGAGATAAGTCGAGTTCATGGAAAGAGTGGTTGAGTGCAGCAGAATGGTGGTTTAATACAACTTTCCATACTAGTATACACATGACTCTATACAAAGCCCTTTAATGGAGTTAAACCGGTAAGTTTACCGTTGGGTTACTTACAGAGTCAGTTATACCTGCTGCTCAAAATCTGTTACAAAAGAAAAATCAGGCCAATCAGTTGCTTAAAAGCATTTGCAACAAGCTCAATCCAGAATGGAGTACTACGCCGATGCCAAAAGATCAAATAGAATTCTCCAAGTAGGTGACTGGGTGTATCTCAAACTGCAAGGGCAGAGACAAGTTTCGGTGCAGAGCTATAACAACTCCAAACTTCCTGCCCGGTTCTTTGGCCCTTACTTAGTGGAGCAGAAAATTGGAGAAGTGGCTTATAAGATTAAACTACCCCCCTACCAGCAAATTACATCCAATTTTTCATGTTTCCCAGTTGAAGAAGCATTATGGAGATCCGTCATTAACTTCCACGGATATACCGGAAGTGGTGTTCTAAGAAGTCCAGCCGCTTGAACCAAATAGGGTGTTATAACAAAGGTTGGTTGAGAAGGACGGGAAAACTCAAGTGCAGTGGCTAATCGAATGGAAGAGGTTGCCATTGGAGGAAGCTTCTTGAGAATTTGTCCTTTTCATATAGAATCAGTACCCCAGTTTTCGTAGCTCGATTTGAGAGAGGGGGTTTGTCATAAACCCAAGGGTATAGTCATCCTTCTACCACATTCGTTCAGTTTTCAGAAACATTTTTTTCAACTGAAGTGATGCAAACCCTGTTGCAGATGAAATTGTTGAAGAACAGTTAGGAGAAGGCTGGGATTAGCTGAAGCATTCAACGGTTTTCAAACAGAATTTCAGTTAGATTACCGGTTCCGATGGTTAGTATAAGTAGATCCGTAGCTTTAGTTTCAAAGTATATGTTGGCAATGTAGCTAGAATCAGATCACATATATGCTTTTCTCATCTTCATTCTGAACTTCTTTCTCATCTTACTCTATTTCTATATTGAAATTACTACTTTGGGTTTTCTAGTAATTGAGTACGCAACATAGGGCTGGACACACGGAATGACAGGTTTATTGGGCTAATTTCTTGCCCGGATACGTTAAATGGCCTCAAGTACAAGCATGGTAGCAACAGATTTTCATGAGGCAGGGAAATGGAAAATAGAGAGGAGAGATCCGAGAGGACTACAATCTGAGCTTCTTGGCATACAAAGAAATGAGCTACATACATGAACCAAGTTAACCTAATTCAGCTCTCAGTAGAAGCAGGATAAACTAAAGCTTATAAACTAATAAAATATTAAATGAATTAGAATCAGGTTAAAAATGGAATAACATTTCTGATTGGTTTTGTATATATCTTTTTTCATATCTGATTCTACCTTGCATACTCTTTGTACTCACTATATATATATATAAATACACACAACCACAATTATGTGTGTGTTTTACATTCTATCACGGTATCAGTTAGGTCTTTTACATGAATTCCTGATTTTTACCTCTCTTTCTCCAAACAAAATAATAATAAATAAATAAAAATTCGTCCTCCTTTGGTTGGCTGCCGCTCACCATTGTCATCCAGTACAATTTTCTGGCCGCCATCTCTTCTCCGCTGAGTTACCATCTTGTCTGATCTGCTCCTGTCACCGTTTGCTCATGCCTCTGCCCGTTCAGTCGCTTGCCGCTGCTCTTTGATTCTCTTCTGGACGATCGTCAACTGCCGATCGGAAACCCGTGTTGTGCGATCGGTCCAATTCGTCCGACGACCTCTATTGTTCCCCGGCGACTCTTATCCTGACGACGTCCTTGGTTTTCTTCTTCAAGTTCATTCAGCTGCATCTCCGGCATCTCGATATCGGCGTGAACATTATCTCAGCTCCATCTTTCTCCCGATAATTTCTTCGTCAAGAAGAACGCGTGATCTGCACGTGCCATCAAGCCTTGCCCCGCTAAGATCCATGCACCTGTGTAGCCTTCCCCCGGAAGAGCGTATGAACCAGGCGTGAACCTTCTCCCCTGTCGCGCCTGATTTCACGCACCTTCTCCTCCTGCCATGCGTGATTTCACGTGCCCTCCAGTTCATCTAGAAGAGTGTGTCTTCATGCTCTGGTTTGTAGCCTCCAGCAGTTTGTCGCAGCTTTTAACTTTAAAAAACAAAAACAAAAAAACAAAAACAAAAAAATGTGTGGATTCTTTTGATCGACTTGAGTGTCAATGGTGTCACGTATCGAGTCATGTTGCTTTTTTGCCTGCCTCTTTACCGCATATTCGCTGGATAGCTGATTCTTGCGTGACTAATCAAATAACTTCTTCTCAGTTCGCTCTTGAATGAGTAACTTCTTATTCTGGTAACCGTCGTGTTTTTGTTGGTAATGGTTATGCTCTTAACATTACCCATATTGGTCATTCTCAGGCCTCTGATTCATTCCCCTCCCCTTCTTGGGTGATTTTGGATTTATTTTTATAAAAAACATTCTTTGGTTGTATTTTTTGGGGGAAAAACTCATTTAAAAAAATTAATAATCATAAAATATTTTAATCCATAATAATTAATACAAATTTTATGTGATATATAAATTTTAAAAAGCACAAAATTGTTTATATTTCTTGATTTTTTAACTATTACATGGTTTAATTAATTTTATTTAATTATGTTGTTTTACAAGATGTATACATATTGTAATTTCTATTTTATTGTTGTTATTTTTTTATTTTTTATTGAATAAAATAATTTGAAGTAAAAATAATTTGATAATTTTACAATATAATAAAATATTGAAAAAGTAATAAAATTCACATTTATAAAGAATATAAGAGAATATTCCTTTTAAATAAAATCATAGAGCGAACTATTAGATCAAATACATTATAACAATTGAAAAACACTACTGTAGTAGTAAATGAAAGATTACGGTGAATATAATCTATTTTCTCTCATATTCCCCAAGGTAAAATTCTATTCAAATTCATACATTGATGAACAATGATATCTGATAGTCATTTTAACTTTTCCTTTTTAAAAATCATCCATTCTTTATATATTTCCTTTTACTGAAATATTTCTATTTTCTAATGTTAACCATCTCTCAACTTTCCGTACATTTATTGAAAAATAATATAATAGTGTTATTATTTTAATTAATAATATAATAAACATTTTAAATTCACAAATATCAATTTGTGAATAAATAATTATTTATTTGAATAAATGAAATATATAGTACAGTTTAAATAGTTTATAAAATTATAATTTATTTAGAGAAACGTCTTCTGACATATGACCTCTCATTAAGTTGTGAACTACACATCATATATTTTCACTTATATGTTGTATTATTTAAATTATGCGCTAAACTTTTAAAGTTAGTTAACATATTTTTAAAATTAGATTTAGTTTTATTAACATGTCATATGTTATTTTATATCTATACTTATAACTACAGTCCGTCTCTTAAAAAATGACATTTTCATAAGTTATGAAAAGACCAAATTTTAAATTGCAAATTAGGAAAAAATATGACAAAATTTTGGGGTTGCATTAGTCGGGTCATAAACTTATTACTACTGCTTGTTGTATAATAAATTTTTAATATTGCAACGAAAATCATTTACCTTTTTATAATTATACTTTCCATATGCCTATGGAAATACGGTTTTTTCCAAAATTTTACCGAATAACTAAGAATACTTTTTCTATTTTCCTATAAAAGACACATAAATATATTACTTTAATTAAATAAGTATTAATTCATTATCAATAGATCATATTCTTAATACTATATTTTTGATAAAGTAAAGTATTTCTATACGGCGGTTAATATTTTTCTAAATAAAATACCCACACACATATATAATTTTTGTTTTAATATAAAATAAATAATAATTAAATATCAACAAATATTGAGATAATTTTTTAAAATTAAATATATTATCATATTAATAAATATATTAATTGATTTTGAATGTATTGTGTGTAATTTTTATGTTGACATTTTTTTTATCACTTATTCAAATTATAAATTATATTATATTTATCATTTTTTATCATAAATTCATAAATGACACATGTTTTATCTAGTTATAGATCAACGTAATTCTCTATGAAGTAAAATGAAATCCTCTAAAATATTTATAGTGTGGGTTGGCAGTTAATACAAAAGCCTACTCTTATTAAAAGACTGGGATAGCCGAATAAGAATGGACATTATGTGTTCCGCTCATTAATGAAATTACAGGAAATGTTGATTTTTTATAAGGAAATTTCACATACGACCCTGTTCTATGAAACCTATCTAATTTGATATGATTTTATTTAAACTGATTTGAATTGAATTAAACTAATAATAAGTGTATTGAAAATTAGTAGCAAGATGACTAAATAAACTAAAGTTAACCAATTCAAATTTTTGAATAAATGATCTGATCTAATCTGAATTGATTTGAACTGAAATGAACTGAGATAGTGTCTAGAGAACTGTACATAACACTTCAAGTTTCCACCTGCTTATATTGATTAGGGAAAATTGATTTGCACAGTATGTTCCATTAGATTAAAATAAATATAGTAAAAATAATAATATCTTCATTATTTTGAGTTGGCAGATATTTTAACTTGATAGCATGAGATGGTCTCTTGTGAAATATCCTAAATTATATGTATGGACATTTATGCAATTCTAGTTATATTCTAACTCTCGTGACCTATCTCCATTAACTTTACAAGGGCCTATCTCTAATAATTTTGCAGGGAGTTATCGCTAATATTTTTGAAGGGGCTTTTTTGTCCAAATTTTTTCCATCATTTTATCGCCATCTGCAGCCTGCAAAAAAAAAATCAAAAAATCGAAAAAATATTTAAAACTATTTTTAAAATGCAAAAAATTAATATGATCATCAAACTGAAAATTATAAATATTAGCAAAAAAATAGCAAAACGTCTACAAAAAATCATAAAACAACAATTAAAAAATTGGAGCAAAAATATATTAAAAACAAATAAAAAGCAAAAAATATGCAAAAAATTGGGAAAACGTCGAATACGACAAACAAAATATAAACTAAAAATCACAAAAACATTAAAAATATATATATAAAATATCAACAAATCTTCAATTATCAATTTTGTAAAAAACTACAAAAATCAACAATATCTACCAAAAGCTAAAAACATCAATTCCTATCACCTAAAATTCACCAAAAAATGAAAAACATCAACATAAGAAAAAAACACTAAAAAATCAACCCATGTCACCCAAAATTACAAACATCAACTCGTATCATCTAGAACTCACAGAGAAAATGAAAATTATCAACATGAGATAATTAAAAAAGCAAAAAATATCAACCCATATAACCCAAAAAAACTACAAAACATCGACTCATATCAACTAAAACTCACTCAAAAAATGAAAACACCAACATGAGAAAAAAAACTAAAAACATCAACAAAAAACTACGGTACCTCAAGAGTATAAACTATTCTCTCAAAAAATCATTATTCTCTCAAAAAAAACTACGGTACCTCAAGTCGCTGTCAGCCGTCTGCCGCTCAGGTCAGACGTGAAGTCACACGTGTCGTCGTCGCTGCTCAGACGCGTGCATCTCACGCGCGTCGTCTTTCTCCTGCTTTTTCGTCGGCGGCGTCATTGTCTTCTGCTTCCTCCATCGGCGATGTCATCTTCTGTATCTTCCGCCGACGTCGTTCTCTTTTGCTTCTTCTTGTCGGCAAAAAATAGAAAGAGGACGGTTCGACGTCACTGAAAATCGCAGCGCCCTCCGTCGTTGCCAAACCTTAGCTCCATCTCTGGAAACAGTCTCTCAGCTTTGTCGCGATGCCAAACCCTAGGTCAGCTGCCGGAAATCGTAGCGCCGTCGTCACCTCTGTCGCAGCGCCGTCGCAGATCTCTAGTCTTAGATCGAACGCCGTCGTCGACAAACCCTAACCCCTCGTCATTGCCTCGTCGTCGATTACTCCTCCCCACCACTGAAAATTCCTTCGTGCGACATCGTCTCTGTGCTACGTCGTCTTGTGCGACGGAGCGTAACCACCGGAGCTAACAAATTGACTGCATTTAAATTCACCGAAAGAAGAAGCGCGACGGAGCTCCGATCGATTCTATGATGGAAGAAGAAGCACGATGGGAAACCGGCGGAGATCGGTGAATTTTTGGTGGATTCGGCGTGAATCGGGCGGAAATCGTCGGTCGATGGCTATTTTCGATCAGCGAGAGGTTTCCGATCGACGAGAGAGAGAAAATGAAAAATGAAAATTTTGAAATGTTGTGATATATAGTATTTTGATATTTGCACGGTAAGTCCCTAAATTTATCAACATGTTTTTTATATAAAAAATCTCATTCCAGATGAAATTTATTATAATTGCACAATAAATACCTGGACTAAAGTTTAGCCAGTTTAAAACAAGATTTTATGTGATTGTATATGTTTTAAAAAGTCATTTACCATCACTTCTTTTCACTTTGCATTCAATTATTTTTTCACACATTGTAAACTTACAAATTAAAATATCTAAAGTTTGTGTAACATTTAAAATTTAAAAAATAAATTAAATAATTATATAACTAAACTGAAATGAAGTGACATGAATTTAGTTATCAAGAAGAGTTGACGGAAATAAATACTTAGGAATATGTGGATGTTAGATTGTCAATCTCCAGAATAATCAAAGTGAATTACGCACTCCATTTCTGCCGCACTTCTATTTTCTTATCAATATTTTATATCAAAGTTTAATCGCACATTTAAATAGATTCATGAACAATAATAATATCGTATATGATATTGTTCATTTCATCGTAACAAATAATTTTCAAATATTAATTTTTTATTTATCATTTTTATATATAAGTAAAAATATTAATGGTTAAAATTTTTTATCAGCGTGATAATGATGGGGATAAAGTAGTGGTCCAGTTACCTTTAATTCAACACTTAGGAATATAAATTTTGAAAATAACGGTGATTCAGACAACTGCCCAGTCGTCGCGCCTCCAAAGTAGTAGGTTCTCAGTCAACGATTCAACCTAACCATCTCAATCCAGTCAAAGTACCGTAATAATTAAATACGGCAAAAAAAATCAAAATTACAAAAATAAAAGTAAAAAGCCTAGTATATCGCCTTTTCCAATTCAACCTCTCCCAGTCTCTGTCCGGTCCCACACTGCATCTTCCTACGGAGTATATGAACTGTAAACAGTGGGTACATCATTCTGCTTTATTTTCCATTTTCACCTTATCATTTTCATTTTATTCATTTTCCGTTACGGAATTCCCGGTCAATCCCTCTCCTTCCTTCCCAAACCCTATTCTCATCCCGTAATTTCTCGATTTCCGGAGGGCGAAATATGGCTGAATTTTCCCCGAATCCAGTTCGCGCCGCCGGGTTGGTTTACCTGGTCGTGTTCTGTACTTTGGCCGGTTTTTCCATGGCGGAAGATGACGTCATGTGCTTGCGCGGTGTGAAGACCTCGCTGCAGGACCCGGACGGGAGGCTCGCCCTGTGGAACTTCTCCAACAGCTCCGTCGGGTTCATCTGCACCTTCGTCGGCGTTTCGTGCTGGAACGACCGGGAGAATCGGCTTATCAGCCTCGAGCTTCCGAACATGGACCTCGCCGGAGAAGTTCCTTCTGCTCTGAAGGACTGCTCCAGTATGCAGAATCTTGATCTCTCCAGTAACCGCCTCTCCGGCTCGATCCCGGCCCAGATTTGCGATTGGCTGCCGTATCTAGTTAAGATTGACTTGTCTAACAATGATTTGACGGGGCCCATCCCGGAGGACATAGTTAAGTGCTCGTATCTGAATACGATTGTGTTTGATGGTAATAAATTGACAGGCGGGATTCCGTTTCAGTTGGCTGGTTTGAATAGGCTGAAGAAGTTTTCCGTTGCGAATAACGATTTGTCCGGTAGGGTTCCGTCGTTCGCTGCTGTCGGTGTTGACCTTAATTTTGATGGGAATGACGGTCTCTGTGGGGAGTCGTTGAGGAAATGCGGCGGGTTGAGTAAGAAAAATCTGGCTATTATAATCGCTGCCGGTGTTTTCGGGGCGGCTGCGTCGATGCTGCTAGGGTTTGGGGCGTGGTGGTGGTATTTTACGAAGTCAGGGGCTGGGAGGAGGAAGAGAGGATATGGTGTGGGGAGGACTGATTCTTATAGCTGGGCTGAGAGGTTGAGAGCTCATAAGCTTAGCCAGGTTATGCTGTTTCAGAAGCCCCTTGTGAAGGTTAAATTGGCGGATTTGTTGGCAGCTACGAACAGTTTTAGCACTGAGAGTGTGATCAATTCGACTAGGACGGGGACAACGTATAAGGCTGTGCTGAGGGATGGATCTGCATTGGCAATCAAGAGGCTCAGTACTTGTAAGATGGCTGAGAAGCTGTTCAGGATAGAGATGAATAGGTTGGGACAGCTCAGGCACCCGAATTTGGTGCCATTGTTGGGGTTCTGTGCTGTGGAGGATGAGAAGCTGTTGGTTTACAAGCATCTTTCGAATGGGACTTTGTTTGCGATGTTGAGTTGGAATTCGACTGATTTGGATTGGCCTACTAGGTTCAGGATTGGTCTGGGAGCTGCTAGGGGCATTGCTTGGCTGCACCATGGCTGTCACCCGCCTATACTGCATCAGAATATTAGCTCAAATGTTATTCTCCTGGATGAAGATTTTGATCCGAGGATTATGGATTTTGGGTTGGCTAGGCTCATGACTTCAGCGGATTCAAATGAGAGTAGCTATGTGAATGGGGATTT
>JAULKM010000012.1:12725408-12750748 GCA_032355605.1 Rubia tinctorum | reverse complement strand
AACTAGATTGGTTGGTTCGTAATGATTGTGGTACTCTCATCAATCTTCAGCATTACATTTTATTTTGTAGATTCTTAGTTGAACTCTTAATTTTGTTTCCTCATTTGGTTCCTGGTCCAATCCTTAAGGTGATGCCTGCTTCTATATTACATGATGATACATGCTGTATCTTTTCTTGCTATTCGGGAAAGCATGATGCAATCATTTGGCAAATATCTTTTTCAGTCACCTCACAGCTTCTAATATACTATGCTTTTAGATGATTTGATTTCTTTCATGTGTTTGTGCAATGCTCTTTGCCAAGACCCTTTGTGCTTTTCTAGCTAGGTGTACTCGTTATTTCTGGTTACCTGTTCTGGCTTGTGATGCCCTGTACTTCTGGCTGCTATACAATCAAAGATAATGATCGTGATTGTTTATGTTTGCATAATTTGATTCTATTGAGTTATCAAATGTGTAGAAAAACGAGGGAACTAAGCTATTTCCTCCCCACACGCAACAGACTCAAAATCACACATATGCACCCATCACATTAGGTTGAGCTTCAGAGAAATACCAAAACTTGAGAAGTCTGTTGAGTGATAAATTTGTAGCATTCTTACATTCTGTTATGTTGATTTTGAAGCATAGTAGTATAACTTATCTGCATAGGTAGGACTGGCGGAAGGCATATGGGAAGAAATGACACACATCTAGTTTACCTTTATTCATCATCCATTGTAATTGGTCCTGACTCAATTCAATTTGCCAACAGTAGTTGCCACCATAGATACTGCCGAGAATCATTCTTGACTGGCCTCTTGTTAGTAACTCCGAGTAATATATGTAATGAAACCTGCCTTCCAGACAGTTTTGCATAGAAACTGGCCTGAGTGTCTGAATCATTTCACATGTTGGACCAACTAGAAAGAAATGAAGATGCAAGTTACTTCAGGAAATGGTGGGAACCTTGCAATCCTTTCTTTCCTCGTGGGAGGAAAGTGCATTGCAAAAGTGGGTTTTTGCTCATCTTTTCTGGGACCTTTACCTTAATTCTGGCTTTTGCTGTTTTTCCTGCATGCTTTGAATTGAATACCTTGTTTGGATTTTGCAATTTGTTGAGCTGGAACTGGAAGGACGTCGACACAATGCGTGTTTGAGATTTTCGACATGGATGTTCTCTGAGGTAGTCTTCTGCTCTGGACTCATGATCGAACATTCGGGTCGGGGATGTTGAAATGCTTTTTCGATTGAAAAGGTTGTTTAGGAAAATGTTTGGCTGCCCTTAAGTTTTAGAGATTCTTGATATGGTATATGGAATAGAGCTATGTTAACAGGAAGGGGACTGGGGGAAAGGAGGTGAGGACATGTTTCCATGACAAAAAGGGGTTGTAATTTTGAATCTCTGTCACTACTTCTTGAGACATTCAAAATCAAAACCGTAAAAGAAGCAAAGAAAGCAAAGGGAAAAGAGGACAGGGGTCGCTTTCTTTTTACTGCTGAGATATGTAAAAGCTTTTGGGGTTACATATCAATTGGTCGATCCACTCCTCAATGCTCGTTGAAATGAATAACGACTTCAAGTTTCATATAAAAATATTAAGCTCATTGGAGTATCTATCTTGAATAGAAGAGGGGGGTGGGGGGCACAACTCTCTTTAATTCTCTTATTTCAAATTGCACAATTTAACTTTTAGCAGTTGACTAAAAACATATTTGGTCATTAATATATTTTTACTGAAAATAGTTAAAACTTGTGAAAATTTGATATTTTAAAAATATATGTTACAACAAATCTAATTAATGTATCACTCAATAGTATATATACTTATACATCAATTTCATTTTATGGTCAAAATTAAGAAATTTTGACTAAATGAATAGTTAAAACTTAAAAATTGCGATTTGAAGTATATATTAGTAATCTCAAAGCACAACTCTTTTATCATCGTCTATATTTTTCTTATTTATTTTTTGAAATTTCATAATAGATTGAAGAAATATGGTACTCCATCCATCTCAACTGTACTTTTTTTTAATCAATTTATTCAACACATTATAATCATAAAGTTGAATAAAACATAAGTAATAGTATAATTGTATGAGATGTTGTCAGATTTGTTGTATTGTGTGTATATTATATTTTCATAAGTTATAATTCTACATAATTAAAGTTATCGGTAGTAAAACATTTATTGAAATTATGACAAAATAGAAGAATGTGTTTACCGGTAGGAAGAAGGGAGGGAGTACAATTTGTAAATATATATCTCCTCTGTTCTAGGGGTCCGCATAGGGAGAAAATCTTACTTTTTAAATTTAAATGTGTGAAAAGTTCAATATAACCCTTAATTTCTATTTTTCAGATCTGCTCTCCCTCCGCCTCCCTCCTTCCTCCCTCTGCCCTCCTCCCTTCGCCCTACACGCCCTCTGCCTCTCTTCCTCTCTTCACACCGAGGCTCCACTGGGTGGATTAGAGTTTTTAAATCCTATCTTGGGCGGGCTACCACCGAAGTGAAGAAAGACGCCACCATCAGAGCCGATTTGTTACAAAAACAGTTCTGGCGAATAATAAGGTGGTGGCGGCAAGGGAATCGGTGGTGGATCTGTGGGAAAAGTTAGGGTTGAGTGAAGTGTGCAGATTTTTTTAGTGAATTTTCATATTTTAAATTGTATAAAATTTTAACCTTTTAGGAGTAACAATGTCTCGTGATATGTTGAATATTTCTTTAAAATGAAAGTTTGTAGATTTGTGTGGGACAAATAAAAAAAATGTGCAGGGAGTAGATATCTTTTGAAATAGCAAATGTGCAGATTCATATCTTTTGAAATAGCAATCTTGATGGACAAAACAAGAAGGCAAATAATTAAGTAAAGGTGTGTAAGAAAGAGGAAGAGTACAAAGAAATGGTAGTCAGGCAATATGCAAATGGTTTACATGGGATCGGGGAACACAAGCCACTTAAGAAACAAAAGCCAGTCCAATTTTAACAAAGCGCAACACAATTTCCCTTTAATCCAAAGCAAGCACATTCTCCTAAGATACATGCTTCATTTACAGTACTGCCACATTTTCCCTAAAAAATCTCGAGCCATAAAACAGTAGGAAAAAAAAGAAAAAAGCCCAGAAAGTGCATGAAACTTTAATTACAATCGGAGAAAAGACAAAGCTATAAAGGCATTATGATGCCAAACCAGGGGTGGTAAATGGGCGGACGGGTCAAATACGGATTGGGTAAATGGGTAATTAAAAATATGGGTATGACCAATTTTGACCCATTTTATGATGGATAAAAAATGGGTCGGGTCGAGTTGAAACCGCTCAACCCGCGAGTTGAAAGTCATTCAACTCACGGGTCAAAAATGGATAAACTCGCGGGTTTCAACCCATATATAAACTCATATGGATTTATGTATCAACCCATATGGGTAAAACCCACGGGTTTCAACCTATATATTGACTCATATGAGTTTATATACTAATTCATATGGGTAAACCCACGGGTTTCAACCCATATATTGACCCATATGGGTTTATATACCAACTCATATGGGTAAACCTGCGGGTTTTAACCCACATGAGTTAACCCGTGGTCAACCCACAAACTCAGCCCGTTCAACCCATATTTTTCAATTACTCATTTGACTCATTACCCATTTAGCCCATACTCATACGGGTTTAAAATAAGATAACCCGCTTGATCCGCAGGTTACGGTCTATTTTGCCACCCCTGTGCCAAAAACCATTTTTCATTAATTGGTCTATTCTCTCCACTTTTCAACCCTTACCCTCGAATTGTTGGTAGTCTGCAATTCCATGCTCTTCTGACAAAGCAAAATAAAAGGATTACTCAAACTAGTGAACAAACCAACCATAAAGGTTAGCAAAATACGAGTTTCATTACTTTAAAATTAAGTTTTCTAAAAATTTACAATGAAAATATCTAATAAATAATAGCTCTTTACCTCATGTTCTCTACAACTGATTTTCTACTGACATGAACTAAAACTAAATATGATAAAAGAATATGAATAATAGATCAAAACAAGTTAAATAACATTAATTTAAAATTTTACTAAATTAAATTGAATTAAAATATAGAAAAGTTGAAAGGCCGAACTAACATCAAACACAATCAAGAAAAATGTGTTGGTGTGTGATTGTCAATTACCCCTTGTCAATTACAAATGTGAGTGTTCCATCAATTAAATTAAAATCACGTCTTATTTTTTTTTAAAAAAAATCTATCTACATTAAACACAGTAGTATAACAATTTTTGTTTGCCTCAGTGCCAAACATTGTTAAATTTGACAATGTCAAAACTAATAGCCGTATTCATAATATTCAAAACAATATCAAGAAGCAAAGTGAGTATGTGGAGATGAATGGGGAAATTGGTACCTGTTATGTATAGGATCAGGTCCATTTGGCACTCTCCTCTTGCTAAACGAACGGAAGTTGGCCGGATTATTCCTTCTGCTGCCTACAAGACCAAAAACATGGAGATTCGCAGTCGCTGAAATTGTTGCCGGAGGATTGGACATGAAAAACAGGCACAGTACAGCAGCGGCAGCAGATGAAGCTCCCAAAGATCTCCCCATCGCACTTTTGCCCAAGTTATAATCTATTTAAACTGCTGCTACTTTTTTCCATTACCCTTCCTCCTTCCTATCTATAGCCCTCTTCAATTCATTTTAAACTAATTAAAGAGAAAATAACAAACTAAATGTCCATAAAACTCCGCTAGTACATAAAAAGGCAAGCGTATACTCATCATCTGTTGACACTTAAATCATTCTTGATACATTGTTTGAAGTTCGAACCCTGATACCAGCCACATGGAGGAATTTTATACTCTTATTCAAGAACGGGTTTAATTTGAAACTAGTACAACATTTATTTATTTATTTTGAAAAGAAACTAGTACAACATTTGTTCAGAAATAGGAGTCCACAATTTGAATTGAGCTTTCAAGATTTCTTCACAGAGACGTCAAGTTTCCAAGTATATTCCATGGATAGGATAAAACAAAGGACAGTCTCTCCACTCTAACTCAAGGTATCAACCAGGGTGGTCCAACTCCAGCCCCCATTTTCAAACAAAACCCTCTTCAAATTCTGAGGTGTTTACCTCCAAATTACCAAGTTATGTTCACATAATCTAATCACTGGAAATTGTACAGTAGGAGAGAACAATTTTCAATAAGCCTTGAGCTCCAGTTATTTAAACTACTCAGGCATATTTGAGTTGTTTCTAGTCATCCTAATCGCCCAGGTTTTAAACCTTCTACAATCATGAGTAACGGAGATATTTTCAAAATCTCAACTTTATGTGCAGAAGGTATACATTGAATGTAAAGTTGATAAATTTACCTTCAATCATCAAAAATCTTGTTCGGATTATCATTTAGTTGACATCGGAGGATATATATCAGCAAAGAGAGTAATTCTCAATAGCAACATGTTTCCTTCTCCGTGCCCCGCCTATCTCCAGTTCTATTCTTAGCTCACTTCAGCTGCCCAACTATTTTTTCTTTTGAGCCCAAGTTGGTCCATATATGGCTAGATGTGTCCGACCAAACCGCCTGTCAGCTATCTGCAATCTGTGCATTTTCTAATTAGTAAAAAAGCAGTCCTTGTACTGCATTTGCTAACTAAATACGCAGTGGCCCAAGTTTTTGGAGATCAGATTACAGTATGTAAAATTAAACACAACCAACTTAAGCCAATTAGAGTACCTTAACAAGGCAGCCACTTGAATCGAGCATGTCAGTATTCAAAGGGTATTCCACAACCTACACGATAAGATGTTCAGAATGAATTCTAACAGACTAAATATGTATGGATAAGAGGAACAAATCCTGAAAACTAGCTTACTATAAAGCTTTTGTCTCCAATGACAGCTGAGGTTGCAATTTGGTTCATCAGAACACCATAATCTACTAACAAGTATGGAGGTGTGACACTTATATAATCAAATGGTCCCTGAGTACCTGTCACAGTCATTTAAAAGTTCATGATCTAGTAAGGTTAAGTTTTTGAAATGAGAACCAGGGGATGAAGAATCTTTAACAGTGTAAAATGTGACGAAGGGGATTTCTGCTCTCCATTCTCCCTCTTATGCATATGACATAGAAAGCGCACCTATAAGTTGATCAGCCCTTTTCAGGAAATCCTCAACTCGGAGAGTGTGTACAGTGGATACATCAAGGAAACCAGTGCTTTCTAAGTTCAGCCGTAAGACATCTGACACAACCCAAGGATCCATCTCAACAAAATGCACCTGGTAATTACAAATATGGAGAAAAATCATTTGGATATTGTGAAACATTAGTCTGAGAGGGTTCTAACTTCTAAACCAATGTTAGATGAAGATAAAATTCGATATACTGCACTTTCATTTAGATTCTAATAACTTTGTTAGCCCCCCTGACAGTAAGATATGATTATTTTGGCCTGATAATGTGGCAGTAAATTAATTGAGAGAGTAGGGTCAAAATTAGTTACCTCATGAAAGGGTATGAAACAAGGTAAATTTATGCATAATTATCAACTTTTATAATACTAACCTCTGAGCACCCTCGACTTATAGCTTCGATTCCAACAGATCCAGTACCACTGTACAGGTCTAACCACCGACCTGGCTGTAAAGCTGCAGGAGATCCACCAGCAGCCTGAATATCGACAAACACTGAATATGAAAACATTGTTTCACAGATGAAGACTCTTTATCAACTCATGACAACCATAGATGCATAAGATGAATTGAAATCAAACTCAATCTTGATCAATGATCATTCACCTGCAAAATGGAGAATGCAGCAGCCTTCACAACCTCCATCACTGGACGCACATCCATGCCTTTTGGTGAAAGTAATTTCTTCCTACGAGCTTTTCCAGCAAGTAACTGAATGCCAAAAAAAGGGTATTACATAATGCACATTCAAGTTAGCTTACATTCGATATCAGCAAAAGCCACACACACATACACACAACCTGAAGCAATTTATGGGTCTCCCGTGGAGGCTTGCGTTCCTCAGTTACAGTATGTCTACTCTTTTCTCCGATCTTTGACTGTTGCCCTTTTCCTTTCTTCGCCTGAGCAATTTTGAAATAAAACATCATAAAATAATTAGCAATCAACATATAAGTGTTCGAACTGAGTCCACCAAAACAATGCAGGTAAAAATAAAAATAAAAATTGGACCTTGGGGGAGGGTTCGGATAAGAATTCGTCAGGGTTGAGACCGTATTGTTCCAGAAATTCTCTTTCGGTTTCAATTTCAACCCCACTTTTGGATTCTGATACAGCCACATAAACATACTATAACATATAATTATTAAAGTTGTAACATCTCGAAATGGAGAAATCAGTGGAGCGAACTTACTTTTGTATTCGGCAATAAAGCATTCGCGGCGCCTACTGACAGCTGCAGAGAGGAGTTTAGGGCATAAGTGATAGGAACTGGAAGATTTGGGAGCGGATTTTGGCCGGAGAGAAGCGGAGTACGGCGACGGCGCGTGGTGGTGGAAGCATAAGCTCGTCATCGGTGGCGCGGCAAATGATATCCAGTGTTGCGTCAGCAATTAAGATTTTTTTAAAATTAATAATCCCTCCTTTTTCCTAACAGTGACCTCGCTTATTTTGACACTTTTATTTGTAGAAAAATTGTATTTATGTGGGGTTAAGTGAAATGTTGGTTTGGATAATAATGAGTTGAATGAGTATTAGAGCATCCACGTTGGATTAAGGACCACTTCTTAATTGTTACATCATAAATTTTGATAAAAATTAGGTAAGAATAAACTATCAACAATGGTAGTGGAATTTAATGAGCACTTCTAAGACAAATCTTTTAATTTTAAATTATAATCAATTAATAATATATAAAAAATCATGTTAGATTGCATTTATTATTTAGTTGTATTTGCACAAAAAAAGAGGTATCAACTTCTTAGGTAAAATGCAACTTCATATTAAGGAGTAGTTTTTAAAACTCCACAATGGTACTCGTTAAATAAGGAGTGTTCCTTATTAAGAAAAATGAGTTTAATGAGGTACCATTGTGGATACTCTTATACGTTTATTGAAAGTAGTGCAAAACTTAAATGTAGTTTAATAATAAAAAGTTGAAGTCATTATAAGCTTTCCAATTTTTTGTCCCCCTCTAAATTAGGTTCGTTTATCTATTTGTGAGCACTATAGATATATGTGATTTAATTTGAGTGAAAAAAATGAGTGGATGAAATTGAATATAGAAAATATAAAGTAGAATGAGTGAATGAAATTGAATGAATCTTACCAAAAATGGAAAGCGTGCCATCTGAAAAATAATGTCTCAGTAATGTAAGTGTGTCACAAATAGATAAACACAAGGAGTAAAAGAGTCAGTGTTTAAGAATTTAACCATTGTAAAAATTGAGTCAATGTTAGTGAATAGAAGGGAGTAACACAAAGTTTTGTTTTAAATCGACTAACCGTCAAACGATAGGGGTGGTCATCGGTTTAATTTTCAAATGTTTCGATTTATTCGGTTCGCTTTAATTGGGTTGACCTTTTTCAAACCCAAAACCGAAAAATCAAACCATATTTGGAAAACCCAGCTTTGGTTTTTCGATTTTCGGTTCAAAATCAAATAATATTTGAATAGACTAGATTGAAAAATACTACCGATAAACGTAAACTATCATCATGGTTGAATTGAACATGAAAACACTTTAAATTTGATGTCTTAACTTAAACTTCTAAATTCAAATTATGTCACACACAAAATGCTTAGTAATTTTCAATCATTGAAATTATAGGTATAGGCTCAACAAAAATATTTTCAATCATCGAGGTGATAAGGTACATGCTCAAATCAATCCGCTAAATTTATATCTTCAATAATTCATTGGATTTAATAAAAAATACCGTTCATAAAAATCAAGGAAGCAAATATATGGAAGAAATAGAAAACAAGAACATTTAAATTCAATAATTTCATATATTAGTTTGATAACAAAAAAGTGGCAAAAGTTATAGTTTTATACACTTGATTTTCAATAAAACCCATCAAATGAAATTAGGTTTAATTATATGGATTTAGTGTTATACCTTATACTTTATCACCTCTCATTGATGTTGTTGTTGTTGTTGATGTTGTTGTTGTTGTTGATGTTGTTGTTGTTGTTGCGTGTTCACCTTTTAGTTAGGGGAGGGCCAATTCAGCCAAGGAAAAGTAATTTTGGCGATCCAATATTCCATAAACTAATCATGGTGTTTAATTAGTTGTTTAGGAATTAGGATGTACAAGGATAAATCAGTTCAATTTTTTAAAGAAGTCTTTGCTTTCTTCAATTTCATAAAAAAAATCATTTTAACGTATTAGTGTAACATTATTTTATATTTTATTGACATATACTTAATTTATTTATATATGTAATTTGATTTTCGGGTTGGTTTTCGGTTTGCGTTTGAATCCAAAAATCAAACCATAAAACATATTCATAATTTGATTTATTCAATTCAAATATTCAAAAATTAAATTTGTTTTGGTTTATTCAGCATTCGAAGAATCGGTTTTTGATTCAGTCTTCGGATTTTTTGCTTACCCCTACTAGGCGAAGTCATTTCATAATTGATGTAATTAATGAGATGATTTAATGTTTATTTTTATTTATTGGAACAAAATTCCTATAACTTTAAATGACTTTTAAAATGTATTGTAATATATAAATAATTATAATTTGACTCTAAAAGGTTTAAATGAGGTGAATAACCTCATTTCAACATCTTTTAGGAGGTGACGTTGAATATCAAATGGCGTTGGATTTGAGCAACATCGGATTCGATATCGTCGAGCCATCGAGAAAGTTTCATAGGTGGATCAGTTTCAGAGAATGTTTGGTCCATCAAGCGTGAGTTCGTTTTTCCGATGAATCCATCGTGATTTTGTGAGTTCGATTTGTTGAGTGTTTGATTCTATCCGGTGGCGGAAAGAAGATTGAAATGGCGGAAAGAAGGTTGAAACAAAGGCGGAGGCACGGGTTGAAGATGGATGTATTCAAAGATGGTGAGGGTATTTTAGTCATTTTACATGATCAAAATTAAAATAAACTCTTGTTCTATAGAGGAGGTGTGGAACAGAGAGTGCTTCAATTTGACGCGAGGACTTTTTTTTTATAGCAACGACATCGTGGAAACGACATTAGGAACGTGTACGTGTTAACTGTCAAGTGTTCTGCATTTTTAATTTTATTTGCACAATCTCGGTTACAAGTTACAACAATCATCTCATACTCACACTATTTCATTACTTTTTTTATTAAAAAAACTTCACTCACGGTGTCTGTCATATTTGACTTAATCATTCAACAACCCATTCATTTTACTTCAAATTTTAATAATCTTTTAATTAAAATTGATAAGCTATGATTATATATTTAAATTAGAGTAATGATATTCTCGGTGAAAATTTGTAATGAAATATCAAAGTAAATGATGTGGCATTCATGAAAATATCAAATTACTAATCACATTCCTCACAAACTGTAACTAACAATGTATATATTAATCATTTTTTTAATGTCACGTCATTCACTATGATGTTTCACTATGAAACTTCACTGAGAATATCATTATTCTTTAAATTAATACTATAAATAATAATATTATTTTGTAATCTTATCTAATTCATTATAACACGTAATGTATAAATATTTATTTTTATATATTGAAACAAGGAATAAAGAGATATTTTGGAAATAACGATCTGATCGTATATTGACAAGTGAATGTGTGATATACCCAAATGTACATGAAGTAACTAAGGTAACTACGTAACCTATTACAATACAAACTCTATTACCCCCCTTAAGTTGGAGCATGAAGGTTGAGAATGCTCAACTTAGAACTAAGTTGAAGAAAAGTTGTCTGCCCTAATGCCTTAGTAAACATGTCCGCCGGCGATTCCATAATGGAGATATGATGTGTGGAAATGATACGCGAAGACACTAGATCACGAATAAGATGACAGTCTATCTCAATATGCTTGATTCTCCCGTGGAAAACCAGATTCGTTGCAATATGGAGAATAGTTTGACTATCGCAAAAGAGATGAATCAAATCAGGATAAAGAATACCAAGAGAGCGAAGAAGATAACGCAACCAAATAATCTCGCAGCAAGCATTCACCATAGCTTTATACTCGGCCTCTGCTGAAGAGCACGAAACTGTGTGTTACTTTTTGGTTTTCCAGGAAATCGGTGACACGCCCAATGTGATAAAATAGTCTATTACATAGCGACGTGTGACTAGACAGGCTGCCCAATCTGAATCACAATAGGTAGTTAGAGCCAAGCTACCATCTCGAGAAAGAAGCAGACCCTGGCTTGGACTACCTTTAACATAGCGGAGAGCCCTCAAAGTTGCAGACCAACTATTCAACTTTGGCTGCTGCATGAACTGAGAGAGTGTGTGAACTATGAAATTGAGCTCAAGCCTGGTGATTGTAAGATAGACAAACTTCCCAATAAGACGATTATATTGATTAGGATGAGCATAATCTGGACCAGTAGCCTTGGCAATATTTTACGTCGGATCCATAGGCAAAGCAATCGGTTTGCAACCAAGTAGACCAGATTTGGCCACCACCTCCAGTGCATACTTGCGTTATGAGAGAAAAGTGCAGGAGGGATTTAGCGCTACTTCGAGACCCAAGAAATACTTAATAATGCTGAGATCCTTCATGTGAAAACAGGATGACAAATACTGCTTGAAAGTAGATATGCCAGTAGTACAATCTCTAGGAGTAATTAAGTCATCGAAATACACCAAGACATGAAGAGTGTGCCCAGAATGGGTAAGACTGAACAATGAATATTCTGCATAGCTTTGTCAAAACCCGTACCGTCGAAGAGCCTGAGCTAGCTTAGAGAACCAATTAAGCGGAGCCTGTCTGAGACCATAAAAGGGACTTGTGAAAGCAACATACCTGATCAGGCAGTGCCTTAGAGTAGCCTTGTGGCTGAGTCATAATTACAAGCTGGTTCAAATATCCTGTAGAAAAGCATTGTGTATATCCATCTGGTGCAGTTCCCAATCTCGTACAACAACTGATAAGAACGTACGAATGGTGACCATCTCAGCAACCGGAGCAAAAAAACATGCTGCAAGAACACACTCTCCCCAAAACTTGATTAGAAGAGCAGCCTGAAACCACAAAGCACGTGCAACATTTAAGAGATGGTGATGCTTGATTTCCACCCTGCCGTTTTGTTGAGGTGTGTAGACACAAGAAGTTTCGTGAGCAATACCATGTGCAAAAAAATAATCCTTAAGGCCGAAAAAATTTGTACCATTATCTGATAAAAAATGATGAACTGATGTCTGAAACTGAGTAATAGTCAGTGCGCAAAAATCCATAACCAATCGCGGAACTTCTGACTTGTACTTAATTAAATAAACCTAGGTAGCACAGGAGTAATCATCAACAAGAGTAACAAAGTAAGTAGCACCACAAGAAGCAGGAATTCTGTACGAACCCCAAATATCACAATGAACAAGTTCAAATAAGTTCGTGGTTTTATTAGAACTCAACTGAAAAACAACTCTTGTGTTGTTTGGAATGAAAACAAACGTCACAAGGAGTAGTACTCCGTACAGAATCACAAGAAATAGGTAAAGATGCTAAAATTGTAAATGAAGGATGCCCTAGCATTTTGTGCCACAACTCAGCCAAGGTCAACTTCTCGGACTTAAGCGTGTGACAGGTATGTACGGCTGCCGAGAAGTGCTGCGACCAGTATACGTCCCTCCTCTGCTCACTCACACCAATCACTGTCTTCGTAACGCTTTCCTGAAGTATACATAACTTATCGGTTAAGAAAGAGAAACACCGTGCATTAAGAAGCAACCTAGCTAAGGAGAGAAGATTGCATTCCAAAATCGGCAAATATAGAACATGATCAATCTCGACATACTAAGAGAAGAACAAAGAACCTTCTTGAACTACTATAACAACACGATTATTCAGAAGCTTAATAGGAACAGGTGCAATATTAATAATATCACGAAGTAAGGCCAAATTACTTGTCATATGGAAAGAGGCACTAGTGTCTAAAATCCATAAGGAATGCTTACCAGTAGCATCAACAAAATGAGTGTTCATAGAGTTGTAAATTTTTAAGACAACCTGTCATTGATCATGACTGAGATTCGAGCCACGAGCTGCTGACTCCGGAAGGGAAACGACATCGGACGCCGGAGATTGGAATTGCTACTAGGTCGAGAGAGCAAACGGTGTGCCACGGACGAGACCTGCTCCAGGATTTCCACAGTCAGCCAAACGGTGTACAAAACCTTTGGGAACACCATGAATATTCTAGCAGCAAGAGACGTTATGGCCAAGCTTCCCGTAATGAGTGAACGACGGATGGACATTTGAGGGCTTTTTCGACGCTGATGGTCCTAACGGGGCAATGAAAAATTAGCTTAGTCCGAGCCACAAACGCCATATTGTCGGACTTGTAGTCGGGTTCTTGCATCAGGGTATTGTGACGTTCCTCCTGAACAACCAAATCATAAACTTTGTTGAGAGATAACAGTGGTTGTTGCGCCATGATGCTGGAAAAAAGAGTACCAAACGTGTCATCGAGACCAAGAAGAATTGATGAAGGTGCTCGACATCATGTTCAATCCAAAGTTTGGCCATGATGTTAGAGGAACAATTACTGCAGATACATGATTGAAGGGGAACATATGTAGTGATCTCGTCCCATATTTTCTTGAGCGCCCCATATTTTCTTGAGCGCTCCATACTATGATGCAACTGATTTACCACCTTGGCGACAGTTCGCCAAATCCAAAAGAAGTTGGAGCAGGCCAGGTCCATTGCCTACAGAAAAACGATGGTGCAACTCCTCTCAAAGTTCAAAAATAGTCTCTGGATATATGATAGAGGATCGCAGTGACGGGTCAATAGAATGAATGATCCAACCAATCAATATAGAGTTAACGTTGTACCAATCATCAAGATCCACAACAGTAACACCGGCCTGAGTGATACGGCCGACGATAAAACAGAGCTTACGTTTTGCCCTGAGAGCGTTCTTCATCGAGGTGATCCATTCTTGATGATTGTTGCCCTTTAGAACAACCGGACATAGAGACAAACCCGGATAATCTGAAGGATGAATGTAGAATGGAGACGTGTGATCAAGAGGACGCTTAAGAGGCTGATGTTTGTCGACATTGTGTAGGTTGTGATAACACGAAACAAAGAAAATTGGAATATTTTGGGAATACTGATCTGATCGTATATTGACAAGTGAATGGGTAAAATATACACAAATGTACATGAAGTAACTAAGGTAATTATGTAAGTTATTACAACACAAACTCTATTATATATCATTAAGTAGTTAAAAATATGAACGAACAAAAATATATTTTAGAGATGTGAGATTCATTAAACAATTTAGAAGAGATCATTTTATAATTGTAATTAACGAGTTAATTTGTTTTTTTATTTATTGCAATGAACTTTTGATAATTTTATGATTTAAAAAAATATCTCAAAAGAGTGCGTTTCTTGAAAGACGATTTTCCATAAGTTATGGGTTGCATTAGAAGAAATCAAGATAAAAATTTTGGGTTGCATTAATTGAGTCAAAACATGCACGTTGCATAATAAAATTTTAATATTGTAACTAAAACCTTTTATTTTTTATAATTCTAATTCAACCCCGTCTTTCCATATGCCTTTAGAAAGACGGGTTTTTCCAAAACTTTTCAAAATATAGATAATCATATTTAAATGATAAAATTTATTGAAATAATTTTTTAATGATTAATCTAACAACTAAACGGTTTAGAAAGAGACTTCCTCTACATTAAAATTTGAAATTTAACTGAGGTAGTATTATAAATGAGTCTGTCTCTTGAATGACGTTTTCCATTAATTTTGGAAAAATCAAAGTTTAAACTGCAAATTAGAAGAAATCAAGATAAGTTTTTTCAAATTGC
This sequence comes from Rubia tinctorum, assembly GCA_032355605.1. Taxonomy (NCBI): domain Eukaryota; kingdom Viridiplantae; phylum Streptophyta; class Magnoliopsida; order Gentianales; family Rubiaceae; genus Rubia; species Rubia tinctorum. Next base: position 12,735,761 of record JAULKM010000012.1, on the reverse strand, counting down.
ATTAATCGGGCCATAAACTTATAACTACTGGATGTTGCATAGTAAATTTTTAATATTGCAACTAAATCGTTTTACCTTTTTATAATTCTTATTCAACCTCATCTTTTTTAAATACTACCTATGGAAGGCGGTGTTTCCCAACATTTTGCCATTATAAATAAGTGACTAAATTATTTTTTTGTTCCCAACATATGTCGCAATACCATCATTTGGTCCCTAATGCCAATACCGTTTATATTCAGCAACCAACAAATACAAAATGATTTGTTTGGTCCCCAATACCAGATTCCGGGTGATTTTCAGGTAATGTTTAGCCAGAATTACATTAAAAGGCACTTTTGCCTCTAAGAAAAAAACTTCAAATAATTTAAAATACTGTAGCCGGAGTGGCGTCGGGCGGGTGAGGTCGACCATCGACTGACCCAGAATCCGCACCGCCGCTACTCTCCTCAAATCAGCTTCTCCGTTTTCGGCTGATCCCGCCCCGCCGTTCTTTTCGATCTTTGCTGCTGTTCTACTTCGTGTCAGGTGAGCCTCGTCGCCGTCGCCTTTTTTCCATCGGCTCAATTCGAATTGCAGAGATCTAGGGTTTCAAATTTGACGCCGCCTCATCACCGTCACTTCGATTCAAATTGCAAAGACCTAGGGTTTCAACTTCGCCGTTGTGTTATGGTTGCCTCGTTGCCTCGTCGCCTGCAATTCCTAGCTGTTGCCTCGCCGTCGTCGACAAACCCTAGCTGATTGCCTTAGATCATTTTGCAACCACCGTGGCAGAGCTCATCTTCTTTGTGACTCTGCAACCACGGAGACGGGGCTCCTAGCCGTCGATCGCACCTAGCCGGAAAAGATGGTATTGCAATGAGATGGAAGGGGATTTGCAGGCTTGAGTGAGATTCACTATGTAACTGTAATTGAAAGATCACTCATGAATTGTAATCGGAAGATCGTTGGAGCGAGATTTTGCTCCAAAGAGCATGAGACTTCTCCGGGGATTCGATGGGTTCGGTGGCGGGATTAACGAGACGGTGGAGTTCAAGTCTTCGAGAGATGCCGACGGCCACCGCCGCTGGGATAGGAAAATAATTGATTTTTTATAGGAAAATATTTAAAATGTTTTTAATTAGTAAAATTACAAAAATACATCTGACTATATCGAAAAATAATTATGGCTTACCTGAAAACTATATTTAGGGACCAAACAAATTATTTTATATTTGTTGGTTGCTAAATATACGAGGGACAAAAAAATAGTATTCCAGACATATGGTGAGATAAACAAACAATTTTATCTAAATAAGTGGGATAATTCCATCCAAATGAGTCGATTCATGAGTCTCACCTGACCGACACGTCACATGACACGCCAGAATTACGCATACGCAAGTTGACCGATCGGAAGGAAGAGGGAAACTGTAGCGTCACAATCATTTTTATCACCACTTACATCAACCGAAAGTGCAATTAATTTAATCATCAAATTAATAATTAGATTATTTTATTTCATCCAAACGGCAACAATTTGCGCTTAGCTAGTACTACGATTGCAAAGATAATATCAGCTCCTTCTCATCATACTATAATCCGAAAACCAAAAACAGGTGCATTTTGATTTTGATTTTGATTTCGATTCCGTTTTTTGATTTTTTTTCTTGGTCCGGATCTCTCGGGGCTCGACGAAATGGGTGTTTGCGGATCGAAACCCAGTCGGTGCGTCGGGAACGGCGGCGGCGAATTGAATGTCGGGAAGAAGAGCCGGATTCGGAGGCGGAGGAGGAGAGCAAAGACTCAACCCTCTTCCAATAAGCTCAGCAAGGTCGAGCCCTCCGTTTCATCGGTCGGTGTTTCATTCTCCAATGCCGCATTTCAAGGTGCTTTCCTTTTGTTCAGCTGTTAAACTTTACTGTTTTACTCTCTAGTTTACCTGCCTCATCGTGTGCATTGTGACGTTTTCTTTTATTCTAAATGAATTAGTAGAGTTCAAATTTGATGTGGGGTTTTTCTCTGTTGTTGCATTTTGTTGTAATGGTTGTTAAAGACAAGGAGGGTTTAGTACAAGGGAATATGGATGTTACCGATATGGCGATATGTAATTGTTTTACATCGTTTGACTTCTTTTTAGTTGTTTGCGCGGTTTTATTTTTGGAGAAATATGTACATTCCTTAAGCAATTTACTTGCAGGAAATGCGGAGTCTTTTTATGATCCTGAAGCGGGGAGTGGTTCTGAGTGCGATGATGACTTCTACAGTGTTCAAGAGGGTAACCGGTTGAGCCTCTATGTTTATGTCTTAATGTTATCATGATATTGTGCTCATTTTAGTTTTGGTGGAATTAGTTTGGTTAGATTTCTAATGTGTTTCATGCATTGTAATTTTGACGTGTTGCAGATATATCAACTGTTGTTACTCCAAGAAGTTGTGATGACAACTCGGAAGCACACACTCTAAATGAAAGATCCCGACTGCATGTTTGTGCTGATTATAATGAGAACAATGCGAGGGATCAAACATCTTCCCCGGCTTCAAAGGTAGCAAAAACGCAGCATAGTACTGGACCCCAACCTAATCATTGTTTGCCTAGCCTCTTTCGTAATTCCCCGGATGATAAGATAAAATCGTTGGTCCAACGCGCTGCAACCTTTAAGAATAGGGCGTCCTTCAAACTCTCCTTTAAGCGCAAAGAAAGCTCTACTATCTGTGAGTTTTCATGGCATTGCATTCTACTATCTTCTCATTTTTGGTTTGATGTTTTGAGATGATTAAGTTCGTCTTTTAAGTTTCTGTGTTTTCTTCTCTAAGATGATTAAGTTCGTCTTTTAAGTTTCTGTGTTTTCTTCTCTCAGTGTCGCCGAGGGCTGTTCTTCAGAAACCTCCAGCAGGCTCCCAAATTCTTAACTGCTCAGCTGAGAAAAGAATTCCTGATAGTTGGTCACAGATTTCCCCAAGCATTTTTAGAGTTCGTGGAAGAACCTTTCTCAGGTAATAAAGCTATCTTCTTTTGCTATTAATGGCTGAAGATGTTACTTATGATAGCGTGCTAAATGGACATGTAATGGATTTTTTGAGTCTATTGGCCCCCCTGACAAATTCAACCCCTTTGCTGCAGTCCATGAGTTGTCATGTAATCCTTTGCATGACCTTTTTGTTTCACAGGGATAAAAAGAAAGAATCCGCTCCAGACTATGCTGCATTTTATCCAGTTGGTGCTGATGTATTTTTAGCTCCACGCAAGATTGATCATATAGCTCGGTTTGTTCAACTTCCTTCTGTTGATTCATCAGGAAAAATTCCGCCTATCCTGGTTGTGAATGTTCAGGTATGTGTATGATTTAAAGATGAAATTTGAAATTGGGAACACCAAAATTTTTAATCTTAATTGAACATTATTCCTCAACTATGTAAACTTCTGATTTCGTTTCCAAGAAAATGGTACCCCTCCCTTTTTCCCAGACCTAATCTTTACTCTAAATTTCACATGTTTCCTTTGAACTGCACAGGTACCTCTATATCCTGTGGCATTCTTTCAAAATGAATGTAATGGAGAGGGAATCAGTTTCGTCTTCTACTTTAGGCTAAATGAGAATTACGAGAAGGAGCTTCCAATTCATTTTCAACAAAATCTCAAGGTAAGGTGGATGGATAGTGCTTATTCATGCTTTTCTTTTATGTTTTCTAAAACTGTTAGTAATTTAACCATTTTAGTCATTCATCCTCATGACAAAGTCCCGTGTTATTATTATTTTTCTTTTGTGCCTGCATCAATGTTACATATTCTGTTTCCTAACCAGGTTCTCATTTACATATTTTTCCAGCTTTTCGGATGCAGAAAATAATTGATGGTGAAAGTGAGAGTTAAAGGCTTTCGATTAGAATCAACTGTACCCTTGAGAGACAGGTTAAAGATTTTAGCCAGACTGGTTAACATAGAAGAGCTCCAATTTGGGGCTACCAATAGGAAGCTCGTGAATAATTACAACGAGAAGCGATTCTTTCATGTCCACAACATGAATTTTACTTGGTAAGTTTGCATAGAAATATAAAAGAACTTTTCTGTATTCAAAGTTTGAATAATTGAATATCCTTCCATTTATGCTTCTCATTGATGCCAGAAAAGGTTTTGAATCATTTCATGACAGACTGAAGAACTGTGTCATTGATTTCGGTCTAAAAATTCAGTTAATAATTGCTAAATCCTATCTAAGCCTACTTTTGAATTCATATTTACGTCTTTCAAGTTAATATACTGAAAATATGTTTCAGGGAAGCAAGGCTGAAGAGTTTCCAGAGTGTATGTTGTGCTGTTTGCGGTTGAACGCAGAATACTGGAAGGTGTGGCAGTTTGTAAGAACCTTACTCTTCCACAAACTGTATTAGATGCTCTTGTTCTTGCAATGGTAGCGTGAAGGTATTTTTGATGCACTTGTTACATTGCGAAGATGCACTTGGTTGGGAGGGCTCATTGCCTTTATAAGATTTGAATTCTTATGTTTTAAATGTGAACTTTGATTATTAGCCAGTTTGCCTCGAAGTTTTATGCTAGCATACTATGTATGTTTTCTGAGATTTTGAGCTGCTCAAAGATTCTATTTTACATGATAGTTGGAGATTTAAAAGCATATGTCCTGCTGATTTTTCCTTGGATCATTTTCATAATGTATACTTTAGTTACCTAAACTAACTTGTGATCACGTACTAATCCTGATAATCATGTGTATGTGTATCAGAACACTGAACGCTGAACAATGAATTGGGATTCAATCCGGATGGTTCTGCTGTGAATGTACAACTCTGTTGTATATAACATTTCTATAAAAGATATAATCATGAGTTCAATCAGATATCCGTATTTTCTTTTGAAATAGAACTGTTTTATAAGTATGTGAGAGAGGGAATATTGTTTCTGCTGTATTTTGCATTTGCATATGCTTTTGGGGGAAGAAAATGGTTTTCCAGCTTTTGCAGAAGGAGGAGTTTTTATTGGAAGACTTTTGAATATTGGTCCCCTACGGCCTTCTTCTCCCTTGTGTTTGTTTTAAGGTTTTGTCAGTCAAGGGCCAGGAGGCTGTTGATGTTGCTCTGAAATCTGATTTGGTTATCCTAAATACTGACGTGGCTGGATACAGTTTTAAAGGGAGACGTTTCTCGAGTTCTTCCAAAGGTTTTGTGGCGGATTCATGAAATGCGAGGGCATTACTTCAAATTTAAATATGTTAAGCACCTCCCTTTTGTTTCAGGTGCCATGATTGACTCCCACACAACAGCTGAGTACTGGAAGAATCGCACCCAAGAACGCCTAAAGTAATTGATATTCCTAGGACTTTGCTAGACATTTCATGCTTGTATAGTTGATTCTAATTCATCTAGATACGGTACAACTGAAAAAAGATCGTAATAGAAGTTAATCTACTTCAATTTAAGTGTGCTATTCTAATCATACATTATGCATCTCTGATCATATTCTGCTTTAATCTTACTGAGTGTTTCCCTTGTATATCCATGCTCCAGAATCAAAATGCCTCCCACGTATGTTGTGCACCTTGGGAATAGCAATCAATTGATGGAAATTTCGGAAGACGCTGTGGGCAGAAGAGTCCTTCGTGAGCATATTAGAGAATCACTCGGACTGCGAAAAGAAGACATAGCATTTGCTGCCATCAACAGTATGATCCTTGAACTTGAACATAATTTTCGCAGGTGGCTTGATTTGTTACTGCACTTATTGATACTATTTTGTGAAAAACAATGGCAATAATGTGTTATGTTTGATAGTTTATCTCTTTACTTAATTTTTTTTATTCCGTTCCAAATTCGTATGCAGGTGTTTCTCGGGGGAAAGGTCAAGATCTGTTCCTTCGTTCTTTCTTTGAGAGTCTGCAAATTATCCAAGACAGAAAACTGCAGGTTCCATCAATTCATGCTCTTATAGTTGGAAGTGACATGAATGCACAACCCAAGTTTGAAAAGGAGCTTCGTAACTATGTGATGGAGAAAAAAATTCAAGACCGCGTGCATTTTGTTAATAAAACCCTCAATGTATCCCCTTACCTTGCTTCCATCGATGTTCTTGTTCAAAACTCTCAGGTAATTTCTTCTAAATGTTCTTTATTAATGTTATGTCCCATATATAGTACCCTTCGAGCTATTTTCATCCCCAAATGGCTCAAATTCTTTATCCATATTTAGGCTCGAGGAGAATGCTTTGGGAGGATAACCATCGAAGCAATGGCTTTCCAGCTACCCGTACTGGTGAGCCTTTACTTTTGAATCGTTCACTTGTTAAATTTCATCACAATTTCTTCTAAATGCTCTCATTGCAAATGGCATTTCTCGCGACTGAAAGGTGTTACCTCCCATTTTAGCAACTTGATGTGTTTGATTGCTCTTCATTGTGAATTGCTTACCTCTTGATTACTTTGTAATTTACCATTACGCTGCTGCCATACTCCTTCGAGAATTAACAGTTGATCATGCTGCAGTGTAGTTTTCTTGGCAGTCGAATAGATTGACAACATTTTAATTATATATTTTTTGAATTATGCGTGTATATCTCAGGGTACAGCTGCTGGAGGCACAACTGAGATAGTCGTAAATGGAACAACCGGATGGCTGCATCCAGCGGGAAAAGAAGGCGTTACACCTCTCGCAGAAAACATCGTCAGAATGGCCTCAGACGTCAAAACAAGGCAACGAATGGGAAACAAAGGGTACGAACGGGTAAAGGAAACATTTCTCGAACAACACATGTCAAGTAGAATTTCATTAGTTCTGAAAGAAGTTTTACAGAAAGCAAACGCTGCTTAACTTTTCTTCCCACTCCTGTATTATCTGCACATTATACATTAGTTTGAATGAATCTTTCGAGTTGATGTTCTCGTCTGTTTGAACACGTACTTGCGCGTAAACCCGATTGCAATCTTGTAAAACCAGAAATAACTGAGCAGCTGTATTGCCAAGTCTCCTGCCTATAGCATAAGAAGGTGAAACTAGTTCATTGTGTGTGTGTGTGTATTTGACTAATGCGAAATGAAGAATAATTCGTACCTTGAAAATTAGGGGATGATTTCCTGTGAGAATCAAATAAGTGAGATATGTTCTGCATATCATTTTTGAAAATGTAAAGGAAGTCACGAACAATATCTGAGAGAATGCAACAAAATCACACAGATAATTGTAGGATAGTGAAACGTTAGTGAAAAACGTAAATGTTTTGCTCCTTAATTTGGCTAAATGAAAATAAGATCGAACTTGTCAAAGAATCCTAAAAGTGACTTATATATGAGGAAAAATGGCATTTTCTAACCTTATTTCCGTCACACCAGTTTTGCCCTATTTTTTGGACAACTTTCTCACATCATGTTTGACCATCGGCAACTTTAATTACGGATATTAATGGTACATTAAAATTTTGATATTTTGAAACTACGTAAACATAAGAGTCTAACAATATCTCACATTATGATATTAGAGTCCATATAGTAATTGAAATTTATGGTCAAACATGGTCTGAGAAAGTTGACCGAAAAATAGGCCAAAACTGGTGGGACGTAGGGAATAATATATCAGGGAAAAATAGTATTTAACTTAAAAAATACTCTTTCTGACCCATAACTTAAAAAATACTCTTTATCCCCCAAATTAATCCTAAATTTCTAAGCTTATGACTGCACAAGTGAAGCAAATATAAGGTTTTTAAAACTAAAGATTTGAAGTCCCGCCCCTCCATTGTACTTTCTCTCTCGTACCTTAATCTTCTCATCATCAACATTAGATTTAAGTGTGAAATCTGTCTCAATACATTAGATTTATTCCTTGACATGATCGATTAAACTGTTGTGTTCACGATGATCACTCAATTTAGTTGTTCACGTCAATGTATTGTTTTCGATCTTGATGTAAATACACATTTTGTGTCCGGGGTTATGTTTTTGTTTAATTTTGTTTTAGTGGTTCCATGTTTTTGGATGTGTCGATTTCTGTTATTCATTGTTGTTTACAATTTCCCCAACATAGATCGTGTTTGAATCTATTGCAACACTTTTACAAGTATTATTTTAGGTGATGTTGCATTAGATCTAACGCAATATTTTTCAAATTTTATGTAACACTTTTCAAAGGTTTAAGTAATACTTTATAAGTTATTTTAACATTTTTATAAGTTATTATAATATTTTTAATGAGTGTTGTAAGAAAAGTATTACAATATCTCTTTTGTAGTAATGGTGTGACCCTCTACGATATGGCTTTTCTTCTTGCCCTCTTCCTGTCCCTCCTGCTATTGTGGATACTTCAATGCTGACTGAATTTTAATTAGAGAAATTCTCAATGACGATCTTTCCATAAGTCTATAAATAGTTCATAGTGATTTTTTTTATCTTAAATATTATAATTTTTAATAAAATTTAAATATTGTATTTCACAAGTTAAAACAAGTAATAATATGTATTTGAATGTAAATACCTTAAGTGAACGATTTTACATTATGGCTCGAGATCTTTTTGAAATTCAGAATTCTAAAACTTTGAAAAGAATTAATTAAAAAGAATAAATTAGATAGGTACCCTTTGATAGGAAAGTGCAGCGGTGATTGCAGCAATAGTCACCAAATAATGGATTAGATCCTCATTCTTGACATTTTTTTATGTCGCATAAGAAACGTACCAAATCATAAATGAAGAAAGATAGACTAACTGCCAGAATCTTCATCTGCAAGCGTGCACCAATTCATCATCCAATTCAAAATACTTGCAAATGTTATGAACTTTAATCGAAATTATCTTGAAACACTTGATAAAGTGAAAAGATGTTTGATTTATGTATATATGTTTATATTCATATAGTTGTGTACAATAGTCAATATACAATATTCTAATAATTCCCACAATATTAACTTATCTTACTAAAAAAAATTTCATTTGTAACGTTTTTTGGAGCATCCGTGACACTCAAAGACGCCGCTAAAACTATTAGTGACGCTTTGTGAAGTGACTCTATTCAGCGTATCACTAAAATATTGTGATGCGTTGAAGTATTATTATAATTTTTGTAACACTTTACGATGCAGTTCAATTTAGAAGTATCTAATTTTTGTGACAAAATTGCTATATTAATTCAGTTTAGTTACATGTGTACATCTCACAAATATTTAGTGACACTTAAAGGTGAAGCAAATATCGTGACATTTCCTTACCTATCACAAAATATGTGTCACTACTAGAATTTTTTTTAGTTTTTAATAATTAAGAGGGTTGCTATTTGCAGCCCCTGTTTTACTCCTTGCAGCCCCATTTTTTTTGTGAAAAGACCAAAAAATCCAAGTTAGTTTTTTGGCATAAAATGGAAGCCCCCAAATGAAACTTTTCACAAATTAAAGTAAGGCCCCAAAATTTTTGTCCTCATTCTTCAACCAATACCCGAAAATTTCCAAACACAAATCACATCAAAAATTTATTATTAGAGAGTTTCGAAATTTTCTGGGAAAATTGGCGGGAAGAATAGGTCGGACGCACGAATTGTGCGTCCGGGGCTCTTGGCGGACGCACAGAGCGTGCGTCCGGGCATCTTGGCGGACGCATAGAGCGTGCGTCCGGGCCTCCTGCGTCCGACATGGTTTTGAACCTAACTTTTGCGTTCGGAGTCGGAATCAGGCGAGGCCGGATGCGTTAGAACCGTCTCGACGAGGCGATCAGAGACCATGTCCTTAGGATGTGGTCAGTAGTCGGAATCGCCATTTGAGGTCATTTAAGACCTCAAAATCGTAATTTACCATTTTCTAAATTCTTTTTTCCGATTTTAATTTATTTTCGCAATGCAGGAAGTGTATCACAAAATGCCCATATCGTAATGTAGGAAATGTATCACAAAATGCCCATATTGTATTCAATTGGTTAATTTCTTACGTTATACAGAATGTTTTTGCTATGCCCTGTCTTCTTTATAGTACAACTCTAGTAATGTACCTAGACAATTTTCATCCTAGTTTGATTTTTGGAGGATGAAATCTGGTTAATAGCTTGATTTTCGGAGGATGAAATCTGGTTATATTAGGGTTAGTTAAAGTTATTCTAAAATTTTAAATGAATTGTCTTTTATAATTTCTTATGAGGGTTATATTTTTATGGTTTCTTAGTTTAGCTTAATATATTGGAAAGAAATGAACCAATTGAATACAATTTTTTAAATTTATTTAGGCTGATGGCTTACGAAAACCAATTGGGGTTCATGTGTTTACAGAAAAGTCTTAGTATTGGATCAATGCACCACACAACAACAGATTTTATAGGTATATATATTGAAATTATATTTAAAATTATACGTGTGACACATAAAAAAATCATTAGATTTTATAGGTATATATAT
>JAULKM010000012.1:12697760-12707921 GCA_032355605.1 Rubia tinctorum | reverse complement strand
TCGGTGTGTGGCTCATACTTCTGCCCGAGCTCATAACGTAGTATTTGAATGTCTTCTCCATTTTCTTCATGACAAATTCAGTGAAACGTTTAGGTTGTAGTTTTTAACTAATTAACTTGGTGAAAAAAACCATCAACTTCAACGATGAGTTAATGCAGTCAAGCAAATTACCTACAGGGAGAAAGGTCCACGTGGCAATCCTTTCCTCAATGCCTCCAACGATTTCATCCTACCAATAAATTATACCGAAAATTTTGTCAAACTACACCACATACTCCTCTGTTTTTAATTTATGTCACACTTACTATAAATAGATATTTCCTTTTATTGGGCACTCTTTCTATTTTTGGAAAGATTATTTCAATTTCATCCGCTCATTCTATTTTTTTTTCTACCTTCAATTTCATCCATTAATTCTTTTCACCTAAATCCAAACACTCAGACTTATAATATCATAAATAAAAAAAGGAGGGAGCAGTACATTTATAACAACGACTGAACCTTTATCCTATTAGGACGAAACGGAAACTTTTTTTAAAAAAAACATGTAAGTGATGGAGTTTGAAGATATATAAGGAGCTATATGTAAGTGATGGAGTTTGAAGATATATAAGGAGCTATATGTTGGTACTTGGTATAGAGTTCTATCAGTGTGTTTTCAGTTATTTTTAGTGATAATAATGTTTAGTTGAAATTTACTTCAATCTGATAGTATCAATTGTAATATTACTTGAGTTTAGACTCATTAAATTCAATTGGGTTAAGCCAAAATTAACTTGAAGTAAGAGCATGTACAATGGTAGAAAAAAACAAAGAAATCACTTCATGGATCCCAATTAATTTTTCTATCCTACTCATTAATTTTATTTTAAATAAATTTGCCCACTCAAAATAGTTGAAATGTGGAATTTAAAAATAAAATTTTCTATCCTACTCTTTCAATTTTATTTTAAAATTTTATTTTATTTTAATTTTATTTTAATTTTATTTTATGAATTAAAATTTGATAATATAGAAATACATTTAAAAAATACATTTGAAATGATGAATTATTTCGAATTAAAAATTAAAATATTGATATAGTCTGACAAATTATTACAAATTAAAAATTAAAATATTGATTTAGTTTGACCAATTATTACAAATACAGAAAAAATTAAAAATAAAACAACTAGAAATTTTTTAAGTAGCATCTAAAATATAAAAATTATCTTTTAATATAATTTCAAACAAAAATATAAATAGCTTTTTAATATAAAAAATAGAGATCAATCTTTTGATTTAAAAGCTATTTTTTAAATATCAAAATATAGATTTAAAGGTGAAAATAAATTTTTTAAAAAGTGAGTACGCAAGTGGGAGTTGGGCGGGTTTGTAAACATGTGAAGAAAGGGGAAGACAAAAAAATTGAAGAAGAAAAAAGGTGAAAACAATTATTTTTTTGAGCTGGGCGAATTTACAGGGAGCTGATAAGGGGGTCCACCACACATGGGATGAGTAGATGGGAAGTGGTTGCTTTACGTGGAGATCATAACCCAGTTTGTTTTGTTAGAGACCAAAAAGAGACCCCCATCATGGGAATATGTGATCTCTTTGTGATTTCTTTGTAGTTTCTTTTTAAAAAGAGACAACAAACAAACACTCATTGCACATGTTCATGTGTAAGAGCATGTACAATGGTAAAACTACTAAAAACCACTGTTATGGTTACTTTCAATTAAATATCCATTCTCTCTTTTCTACCTCACCAAAAGCAATCACAAAGAAACCACTTCATTTTTACCCCCACAATGGTAGAAATCACTAAGAGCATCCACAATAGCAGTTCCCCAAACCTACTTTTCTTAATAAGGAACACTCCTTATTTAAAAAGTACCATTTTGGATTTGTTAGGACCACTCCTTAATAAGGAGTTGCTACTTAGTTAAGGAGTTGATTCATCTTTCTTTGTTCAAATACCAACCAATCAATGAATGTCATTTAACATGGTTTGTTTTATATTTTTAATTAATTATAATCTAAAAGAAGTGTCTAAGAAGTGCTACTTAGATCCACTATCATTGTTGGTAGTTTATTTTTATCTAGTTTCTATCAAAATTCATGATGTGACACTTAATAAGTGTTCCTTAAATTCACTACCATTGTGGATGATCTAAAAAACCACTACATGGACCTCACTTGATTTTCTCTATCACACTCATTAATTATTCCTTCAATATTTAATTTAAATAGATTTGCCTACCGAAAATAAATGGAAATGTGAAATTAATAATACAATTTTACTCTCTTTATTATTTATGGATCCCACTTAATTTTCTCTATCCTATTTATTAATTTTATATTAGTATTTAATTTAAATAAATTTGACAACCCAAAATAAATTGAAATGTGAAATTTAATAATATATTTTTAATTTAAATTAAATTTCGTTTTTAAACTTAAATAATTTTTGTTAAAATTTAAATTAAATAAAGAATAATCAGAAAATTAAAATTAAAAGGAATCAAAAATTTTAAATTAAAAAGAATCAGAAAATTCAAACACATATTTAAAGTTCAAAACAAATCTGAAAACTTAAAACAAAATTATTTCTGAAAAATTTTAAAAAGAAAAAAAGGGGCGACACATGTGAGGGCGGACCAGCAAGTGAAGAAAAAAAGTGTTTGGGGTGGTCTCTTCCTCCTCCTGCCGGTCCATGTATCGAGCTCAATATTTAATTGAACCCGTTCTGATCCCCTATTATACATGCTCTAAGGTTTTCAAAAGTTCTAGTTATTATGTATAAATACATATTTTACAGTATTATAATAATTAGAACGTGGAACGACATAAACAATTCAACCATTCTCAAAAAATAACCTCTAAAAGAGAAAAGAAAGAATGGTCTTTGTTTGCTAATTGACATTCTAAGATGACGACGTTGTATGCGATCTGATTGTGCCGCGTGAATGCGTAGGAATCATTTTTTACTTTTTGTTAGTTAAAAAATTATTGTTCATCGTCGGAGTAATGTAGCGGCGGGGTCAAGGCAGCGGCACTGCCAAAGTAGCAACCCAAGTAGTGAGCTGCTTAGAATAGGTCCAATGGAAGAGTCAATTTTCGGATCTGTTTTGCCTAATGTCATATTTTAATTGGAACTTCAATATGACGTTAACAAAGTAAACTAATTGAAATTTTCATCTCTACTACTACTATCACAATTATAATTTCGGTATAACGTGTTAGTCATTAATTGAACAAAATTATAGCTGGGCCATGCATATTTTTGAATAATTATTACTTTTCTTGGAAATATATTGAGGACTTCAATATGAACTTTCTTTTTAGAAGTTCTACTTGACCTCCTTTAAAGAAAGAATGTCACGTCATATTAATGCTCTCATTTGTTTCTTGCAAAATACTTGGTTAGGTTACTTACAGCCCAATGCTGGGCTCTTGACTGCTGGACCCTGGGCCAAATGCTGCCTTGCATTCACTATGCCTCCTGATCTGGTTTTTTTTATCGGATCGGATTATAGCAAGATCTGGTATTTTAGTCTTATTTTGAATTGAACCGGGTTGAATCTATTAGTAAAATAAATAAATCAATCAAGCTAAAGTTATATATTTTTTTTGTGAGAGTGATTTTGAATTGCAAATATTAATCAATATGAATTGAAGCATGGTTTGGTATTTTACCCTCCGTTCGTCCCACTATAAAATTTTGAATTGTTTTTTTGTATAAAATTTAAAACAAGTCTATGTGATAACAGTGGATCCATATAAATCAAATGCAAGGAAAAATTATAATCACATATCTATAGCTAAATATTGAAAAATTAGAAATAGAAAGGTATTAGTGAAACAGAGCAAAAAGAAAAGTAGAAAGTTATTAGTGGGACGAAGAAGTAATTAATTTGTAGACATCAATTCTTATACTGTATTATTACTTTTATGATGTAGATTTCTATAGTATTAAAATATTTATATAGTAATCATAAATTCATAATTAAATTATATTAACACACAATTTCACATCAGGAAACGCATTTTCATAATTTCGGATACACAAAATATTGCTAGAGATAAGAATCGAGTATAATTTACCGGCAGACATAACTCAATCAAGTTCCTCGAAACGTGGAAGGAAAAAAGAACTGAATCAAAAGAGGAACGCGAACCTGTTTCTTCGTAAGGAACATGCCAGTACTTGTCCGCACTGTGCTCTCCACGGTCTTTCCAGTTTTATGGTTAACCACCTTGGATTTCTCCAACTTATCCTTAGCCTAATCAAACACCACTAACTTGGGTCAACTCAGGGCTGTTCATATCATCATTTTCAAACCACATCCAACTTTTTAATTTTTTTTAAAGAAAACCATAAATTCAATGGGACTTCCCATTTTACGCTGTCTATCACATTTCAACTTGCAATTTACTCCTTCCGTCCCAACAGAATTGATCACTTTATTTTTTCACGGTCTTCAATGATCATGTTTAACGGTCAATATCTCTAGATTCATATACCAATTCCGTACAAAAAATTATATGTAGAAAATAGATGTTACGATGAATCTAACAAGATCTCACATGATTTTTTATTATATACTATAGATTAATATATATTTAGGGTTAAGGTTTATGAAATTTGACTTTGAAAAAATAAAGTGGTCAATTCTGCTGGTACAGAGGGAGTAATTATTTATTTAGTAAAAAATTCTTAACTTTGATCATAAGATTGAATTGATGCATAAGTATAAATACTATTGGGTGATACTTTTGTTAGATTCTTTGTAACATATATTTTCAAACCATCAACTTCTCACAAATTTTAATCATCCCTAATGAAAGATGTTAAAGATTAAACATTTTTTGGATCAATTGGTGAAAGTCAACCTGGGTAGATTGAAATGAAACAGAAATAGCAGTAGAATGCACATACGTAAACATTAGATACCGAGATCCAATTCTGATTAGAGGAAAACAGGACAAACTTGAAACATGTCAAACAAAAGAAAGACAAGAGCAGTAAAACTAACCAGTAGGATAAGGTGATCGCACTCCCCATTAGTCAAGAATCCCCTATACATAAAAGCCCTGTAAATTCCATTGCAAAACCCATTAAGTTTTAAATTATGATCACTACCCAGAATAAGAAACAAAAATAAATTATTGGGGAGAAGAGAAAAACACCTAGGGCGCCAAGAGACTTGCTCAACTCGGCTGGGATCAACATTACGCTTGGTTTTCAGTTTCAGCACCGACTCATCTCTGATAATATCATCACATGCATAAGCTTCAGTGAATAAAATCAGACAGCTATTTTTTTTTTACCATTAATCTTGAATTCTCGATGGATGTGTTTTACGGAGGGAAAAACTCACGTGAATTGGGATGCCTTATGCCATCCAGAAATCTGGGCAGCCGAAAAGGAGATATCAGACAGCAACAACAGCGAAACCAACGACAGCAACAACAGCCCCTGACGATCCATTCGATACCGGGTTCTAATAAATCCTGATTTTGGTTATCAGAAAAAGTAGCAAGAGGACTTGTAGGATGAGAATGGGTTAGAGCTAGCTGGTGTAGTATTGGAAATCAATGCCCGTGGTATTAAAATTGACCGTTCTGATGTACAACTTTTTTTCTGATAAACGAGGAAACAAAAGTCTGCGCCTTTTGTTTTTCTGTAACTGAAGAGTCTAGTTTGGGTTCTGTTTGGTCCGGGAAAGTCTTGTGGAGGAGTAGTTTGAGTTTACTTTTAAATTCCAACGTTTGCATGTATCAGCTTTGTGAATAATAGTGTTGTATTAAAACACTATCATAATGACTTAATAAAGTGGAATGAAATTATGAAGACTTTTAACGCATATTAGACCAGAGTCCTAGCCAAGCATATAGAGTACAGTGCAACAATAAGTAAACTGGTCAATTAACCCAATCCCAGAAACATGGGAATCACGAGCATGCTCCACAGCTCTTCATACAATGACCCGGATGTGCATCAGTGCCCACCATATACGCGCGATTCTTCTCACATTCGCCTGAGGATGCCCAGCTCATGCACATAGGATTCGTGTCCGTACACCCATCATCAACCGGATCATCGGCCGGTTCAACCCCAAAAGGCCTCACGCGAATCCACTTCGTGGCCGACCATTTCTCGCCTTTGATTACCGGACAACTGGCGTGTTCGCTGAAAGGGTCGGTGGTTGTATCGACATTTAGGCTGAAAAACAGCAGAGCATCGCCCTTCTCGGGTTTCACTGCAAAGGAAGCCATCAGGATTGAATCATACGAGTAATGCTATTCACAGCGGAAAGTTACGGTGAAACCATGGAGTGGGTGATGTGAAGACAAATCATATGCGTGTAAGCTTACCTGCATAGCCTGATTTAGCACATTCAGACCAGTACTGATCATCCTTCGGTTGGTCGTCTTTTTCCTGGAAAAGGGGGACAAAAATACACAGTTTCATACACGCATGAGGAAAACAAATTGCGAGTAAACGTTAAAAACGATTCTCCCTCTGTCCCAGCCAATTCTGTACAAGTTGATTTTCATCCGTTGACTAAAAAAATAATAATTTGATAATTGATATCTATAATTGTGTGTAAATACGAGTTTAAAAAAGTTAATATTTTAAAATTTCATGCTCTTACGAATATGATAAAATCACATGTGATAATATCGTAACTTATTTCTCGATTCAAATTTGAGGTCAAAGTTAAGCAATTTTGACTAAATTAATAGTTAAATTGTAGAAATAGCTGGGACAGGGGGAATACCATTTTTATTTGAAATTCACAATTTGATACTCCCTCCGTCCCAGACTAAATTACATAGAATTTTTATTTTACGATTTGCAAGAAACACGTTTGACCGTTAATATGTTTAACTACATATAACAAGAAATAAATAGTTGATATTTAGAAACTATTTATTACGACGAATCTAACAATATCACATACGTACGATAATATTATTGTTGATATATCAATTCAAATATGTGATCAAAGTTTAACTGTGTTGACTGCCAAATAGAAAGCGTGCTAGATCGGCTCATGTTAAAAGTACTCACTTTTTCATTTATGTATTGGAAATGTGTTTTTTTAATTAGAAGTGAATACAATTTCAATAATAAAAATGACGGGACAGAAATGTAAAATTAGGGTAACAAAATGTGAATTTTAATAATTCTTCACAAAAGAAAGAGCACTGTAAATTTGTTTACCGTTGAATTAGGGAAGATAGTTTCTCCACCCTTGGCGACATTTGACAAATACATAAGAACAGTAGCTGCTCTGTTCCCTCCCAGTTTGAGGCTCGCCTCGTCGTAAAAATAGTCGGAATGTACGTCATACTGCTGTCCGATCTCATAACGTAGTACTTGTATCGGTTCTCCATTCTCTTCATCACAAATTCACCCAAAAGTTTCAACTTTTACCTTTTCAACACCATCATCATTCACTTAATTACTGCAGTCGAGCAAATTACCTACTGGGAGAAAGGTCCACGCGGCAATCCTTTCCTCGATGCCCGCCACGATTTCATCCTAACATTGAAATAAACACGAGATACTGTAAAATAGGGATTGTTTTTAAATAATAATAATAAAAATGTATGAATAAATCATAATTAATTAACCTGTTGGAAGTCTAGGAACATGCCGGAACTTGTCCGAGCTTGGCTCTCCACGTCCTCTCCAGTGTCGACGTCCAGCACCGTCGATTTCTCCAATTTAGATCTAGCCTACTCAAACCCCGCCACAAACTTGGGTTAACTCAAAACCATTTCCAATTTCGAAAAACAAAAATCATATATTCATGGTCCCATTTTCATGATTGATTTATAATAATCAATCTGTCCCGGAATAAAATGGTCCAATTGTTTTTTACTCGCTCTTTTGTGTAAGTTGATGTGGCAGAGAATAAGTGTAAAAAAAAAGTAGGGATATTTTGAATAAACAGTGAGTACAGTTGAAAAGTTGACGAAGTTAATTGCGGAAAATTTACAATATAATCTTTGCCATTTTAGGTAGTTTTCAATCTGTGTTATTTTTGTTGGTACCGACGAAAAATAAAATTGTGTCATTTTATGTGTGACAGATAGAGTGTTCTATTCATGTACTCCCTCCATCCCACAACTTTTTCAAAGTCAAATTTAGTAAAGCTTATATATATGATAAAAATATCATGTGAGATATTGTTGGATTCATCATAACATCTATTTTCTAAATAGAGTATCAAGTTTTTATGCGGAATCAGTATACGTAGTTAGAGATATTGGCGGTGAGAAAAAAAAGTAAAGTGGCCAAAAGTAATGAGACAATTGTACCAGCTGTACATCAATACACACAGTCTCTTCTCGTTCTTCTATTTATTCTTTAACTCCATTATTATTATACAGAAGAAGAGGAAAACAAAAGAAAGAGCAGTAAAACTAACCAATGAGATTAAGTGATGACACTCCTCATTAGTCAAGAATCCCCTATATATAAAAGCCCTGTGAATCCCATCAAATTCAGATTATCTCTACCCAGAATTAGAAACGAATATTAAATTCAGAGAGACAGGCACCTTGGACTCCGAGAGATTTGCTCGACTCGGCTGGGATCAACAGTACGCCTGGTCTTCAGTTTCAGGACCGACCCATCTCTGATCATATCATGAAATAAATTTCAGTGAATAAAATCAGAAAGCTGTTTTACTTTTACCAGTTAATCTTAATGTATCGGGAAAAACTCACGTCAATTCGGGTGCCTTACGCCATCCAAAAATGTGGGCAGCCGTAAAGGAGAGATGATCAGACAGCAAGAAGAGCGAAACTACCGACAACAGTACGAGGCCTCGAGGATCCATTCGGATTTCGGAATGGGGTTCTGAGCTATCGATGAAAATGTCTGCAGTTGGAAATGAATTTGAGCAGTGTTATATTGAGGTTTTGATGGCTGACTTTTTCCTCGGACCGGATCCGCCGTTTTCCGTTCCTTATTTTTAGCAATATCCCCCGTCTTTTCCGGCGACTAATCTGAACTGAAGAAGACGACTAATCTCAGCAAAAATACAGCAACTCGGAGCGATTCAGCGTAAGCTTCATGAGATGCAAGGAAAACTCAAAACAGATCACCACATCAGGACAGGAGATGGAGTGAGTTCAATCACACTGGACGATCATGAATTTCATCGTGCCAACTCCAGGTAACTTTCTCACTAGCTTTTCGTAGCTTTCCCGAGAAGAAACAGTTGCAGTAGAACAGCTCTTAATTCCGACATAGTTATAGAAAGGACTTTTAGCTACGCACATATGACTTCGCCTCTTCCCTCCTTCCCTCCCTCTGGTGTTCGAGGAAATTGAAGGACTCTGATCGTGAGAGCAGGAAAGGAAGTCGATTCTGAAAAAGGATGATATGGAGGCGGAATTCGGGAGACAGGGAATCTCAGAGAGTGACGACTCCAGCACGAGCTGGAGCGAGTAGTCATCAGCTCCGATGAATTCAACCTCCGCGGCAGCAGCGGTGGATGAATTAGTGAAAATCCCCAGGTGGAAATGGTTGTTGATTGATGAATCAGTGGGAAAAAATAATTGGTACTCACTCCTTCCCATCAAATCAGTGTGAATTTTTTTTTCTGTTAAATCATTAAACGAACATTGATAAATATGATCAAGATGATTGATGAGGACCCACAAGGGCCGCAATGTTGGTCTTCCAGGAACACAGAAAGCCCCCAGAAAAGCGACATACAACCTCGGCATGGTGGGTCGTTTCATACATACGTCAGACCACTTCAGTACTTTTGTTACTTTCGAGTAGTGTGTTGCTGTTATGAGGTCAGTTGTATCATTCCAAAATCCAAATGCATCTGATTAGGCCATAGTCTTATGTTATATGCAGTGCATCAACATGAGTAAATTGATCAAATAACTCCGATCAAAGGAACATTCCGAAAATTGCAATCATGAACACGCTTTACAGCTCTTCTTACAATAACCTGGACGTGCATCAGTGCCCACCATATATGCAGGATTCTTCTTACATTCGCCTGAAGATGCCCAATGTGAGCAACTAGGATTCTTGTCCTTGCATCTACCATCATCATCCTCGGGAGCGGCTGGTTCCACATCGAAAGCCCTCACGTGAATCCACTTTGTGGCCGACCATTTCTCACCTTCGATTACGGG
>JAULKM010000012.1:12665997-12679632 GCA_032355605.1 Rubia tinctorum | reverse complement strand
CATTGGTACTTGATTCTCATCCGTCCTAGTACGGAAGAAGTTTTCACACTTAACTTGCTCACTGGAGGAATTAAACCGAAAAACATGAGTGAAAACTTCTTCCGTACGAGGAATTAAATCGAAAAACATAACTGAAAACAAAATCATTGCCAGGTACATTCATTCCTTTATTCGTATTTATTTTAACTTCTAACAATCCGATTTTCCTAACCATTGCAAGTTAATCATAATTACCAGGATTGCATGCGAGTATGAAAGGCAAGAGATGAAGATGGAGCTGCCAGATGATTACACATGGAAAATAACAACCATCAATGTAACCCATTCACTACAACATTCCATTCATTTCCTACTTTATTTAGTACAATTACTTTTAAAATAATTTTTTCATGTACAGTACCAAACTCAATTGAGTGGTTAAGAATACTACGTCATTTTCTTCATGGAAGAGCTGTGCTATAGATTACCTCTACAGATGTCCTCAAGGTTGGCTGACATGTTACAAATTAAACATTTCTAATTAATACTTAGTAAATACTTTCACGGAGTTAATCATCGTCTTGTTTTGAATGCAACAGATATTTCCCAAAAATTAAGGTGAATATAATGCCAAGGATATAACAGCTGTAGCCGATAGATGGTGTCAGATTTGGGTGGACGAGTATTCCAAAGTTTTCAAGACTTCCATGGACATTGACGAGTATAAAAAAGTGTAGAAAATTGATGTCGAACATGTTTATAGTTGAGTTGATTGGAGCTGAGATTAATTGAGAAGAGTTCAGAAGAGCTGAGAAGAGGTGAGAAGAGTTGAGAAGAGTTGAGAAGAGCTGAGAAGAGTTGAATTGAACTTAGCTGAGTCAAACTGAATTGAAATAAATCAAATTGACTGAATTAAACTAAACTAAACTGAAACAATTAAACCAAACCAAAGCGAATCAAACTAAAATGAACTGCATCAAATTGAACTAAACTGAATAAAAATGAACCGAATTGCATCAAAATGAACCCAAATGAATAAATTTGAAGTGAAATGAATCACACTAGGTAAACTAAACTGAAACAAACTGAAGTGGACTTAGTCTAGCCGAACAAGACTGAATTATACTAAAATGAACTAAGTCAAACTGAACTGAACTGAATCAAACTGAACTGAACTGAATCAAACTTAACTGAACAAAAACAATTAAAAGAAGATAATGGTTAAAAAAAATTACATTTTAATAATTAATTATGATTAAATAATAGTGCATGTGAATTAAACCATTTATTTAAAAATTTAATATATGATGTAATTATAGAATTCAAACCTGGAGTTATCGATTTTGAAGTGAATTGAAATATATTTCACAAATATAATGTATACAATTATTAATAATACTCCCTCCGTCCCAGCCTATTCTACACAGAATTTTTAACGATCTCCAATAAACATGTTTGACTGTAAATATGTGTAGTTATGTACAATAACCGGCACAAAAAATTTGATATTTAGAAACTATGTGTTATGACGAATCTAAACATATCCCATAAGATAAAATTATTGTTCATATGTATACCTATTCAAATATGTGGTCAAAGTTTAATATGTTTGACTGAAAAAGATTTTATGCAAAATAGGCTGGAATGGAGGGAGTATGACAATTATGCTAAATATATTAAAATTATTTATGAAATGTTTGTAGGAAATAAAGAACGCGAAACTAAAAATTTAGGATCGCGAATATAGTAAAACTATTTATTAAATGTTTGTAGGAAATAAGAAAAGCGAAACTACAAATTTAGGGTTAGAGAACAAAGTTTTTAAAACTAAACAACTCCAAATACATAAGTGTAAAATAATTCTACTTATAACATACACCCTCCTAGTAATAGAGATGTTTAACGCACATCAGTTTTGGTAGTACGAATGTAAACGAATACAATATTGGTACTACTATGCAGAAAATGTATACTTTCATAATTTACAACACTAATTAATAATTTAAATATAATTTATCTATGATAACTATCTATTTTTACATTGTACTTTTTACCGTATTCAATCCTTGTAAAATTCATAAGTAAAATTAAAATACCCAAATGAGAATTAATTAAATAATTTTTAAATTAAGATTTCAAATTTCACGATATTTTTTAAAAAAATTAATAATTAAAAATATAATACTCTCTCCATTTCTCTATTTGTGGCACAATTACCTTGTTGAGATATTTTTTTTAAACGACATACTTTTCATTTTTTTTGCATGATTATTTCAATTTCATCCACTCATTCTACTTTTTACTTCATACATTCAATTTCAACTACTCATTTTCTTCACCTAAATCCAAGCACATATACCTATGGTACCACAAATAGACAAACAGAGTGAGTATGTCAATTGAAATATGTTAAATATAATCAATTTAGTTATTTAATTGTATTACATATTAATATACTAATTAAATAATAAATCATGATATAAATAATAGCATGTGAATTGAACAATTTATTTAAAATTTAATACATAATATAAATATTATTATGTAATCACAGAATTCGAACCCCAATTTTATCGAATTTCAAGTAATATGAATTATAATAATTTATATATTCAAATATGAACAACATTTGCTATAAGTTTTAAATTAAAAATAGATTAAACAACTTTCTAAATTAAAAATATTTGAATGGAGTTGAAAGTAAACAATCTGAAATTATCAAATCTGAATTGAGAAGATGTGAGAAGAGTTGAGAGGAGTTGAGAAGGGTTGAGAAAAGTTGAGAATAGCTGAGTTGAGTTGATTAGAGTTGAGATTATTCGAGAAAATCTGAGAAGAGTTGAGAAAAGATAAAAAAAAATTGAGTTGAATTTATTATAACTGAAATAAGATTAACTTGATAGGGCTTTAAGTTGGAAGAACATGGAACAAAAGAGAGAGAGAGAAAAGAACTCAGTTGAAACAAGAATCTTAAAAGCAGGAATAAATTGTGGAAACGAGATTAGCAGGCAGGTAGGAATTGACAAAGCGGAGAAAGGAAAAACATTCTCTGAGGAAAAGCCTGCCTCCTTAGAAGTTGTGAACAATCTGTAAAGCCCTCCGCATTTTCGTGATACACACACTTTTTTCTTTTTCTTATTCTGAACATAAAAAGATGATAAAACTGCTTCCAAATCATATGTTCAGTGTTCAACTTTGTGGTAACACTTTTATATGGTGTGCGTTGTGTGAGTGCATGTGGTGTTTGTTTTATACATGGAAATTAAAACAGAATTGGACATGAAAGCAAATCAGAACTGGAATCAGCACAACTAAAACCTATCATTCTAATACCACTAAACTCTCCACATTCAGTCCATTGTCAATCCCATTTGTGTTTTCTTTTACTGGAAAATTGTACTCCCTCCTTCCCGAGGAATCAACACACTTTTCGTTTTTGTGTATCTCATGCAAATCTGTACACTTTCCTATTAAGAAAATATTTAGTATTCTAAAAGATAATATTACCCTCACAAACTCAACAACCCATTTCCACAAATCCTATACACCCCTTTAATCTGCTTTAACAAAACTACTTTTTTCTGCTCATTCCGCCACCACTCCTCATCTCACATTTTCTGCTCATTCCGTCTGACATGGCCTCTGTCTCCGCCAACACTCCCATCCCCCTCCCCCTTCCGCCTCCGCCTACTCTCCTTCCCTCCGCCACCACTCCCCTCCCCTCCTTTCCGGCTCCAGCTCCGGCTCCTCCTCCTCCCAAATCCACCGTCGTGTTCTTCCATCTCATGTCCCCTTCAACACCGACCTCCTCCACCACTCACCTCCCCTGCATCTCCGCCACCACTTCCCTCCCCTGCTTTTGTCTCCGGCACCAGCTCCGCCTCCTCCCCTCCCCTCCGCTACTCCCCTCCCCATCACCACCCTACCCGGAGACAGAATCTTATTCCCCAGTTGCGACAGAACCCTAGTTCCCCTCAGCTATCTGCGACGGAGGTTGAGTTCGACGAACAATGGCGGCGAGTTCTCCCAAGCAATGGAAAGGTTGGGGTTTCGTGATGGAGAGATGGTGAGGTGGGTGTTTGTGTCAAGGTGGTGGTGGTTCGCCGGCGTAGGTGAGGTTGAGTTTGACGTCGACCAGATATGTGTTTTCGGTGGTGATGATGGTAGTGGCATGGTGCAGTTGTAGGATAGCGGAGGGAGATGAGGAGGGCGCGTGACGGGGGTTGAGGAGAAGGGATTTTTATAGTGGGTTTTCAAAGAGGAGGAGATGTGAGCAGCGGCGAGAGGAGGCAGAAAATAGGCAAAGACATGGGCATATTGGTCTTTTCACTAGGAAAATTTTTGCAGAAAGATTTTCTCTCCTTGCAGATTACCCTGGGACGGAGGGAGTACTAAAATTCTATCTGGGATGTATTGCCAAGAAAACCAACATTCTGCCTAAGATACCACTAGTGTAAACGAACCAATTTGTTCACGAGCAATTTGGTCAAAAGTTCGATTTTGAACTCAGAGTTGGGCGAACATGAGTCGAGATCGGGCCAGTTCGTTCACGCCTCTTCTTAAAACATTGGATCAAAGACAATTATTCCATTGAAGGAGACCAACAACTCCACAAAGGATAGTGACACCATGAACGATTAAAGAAGGAAAAGCAAAAGGCAAAAGATGTTTCCAACTTACAACCAAACAAGCAAATCAAGAATCTCGCCATTTCATTGATAAAGAATTGTCACATGGAACCGATAAAGCAGTTGTTGGCTTGCTGCTGTCAATGCTTAAGGCTAAGGGTTGCAGAAGACCATTGTTTTCGTCAAAATCCAGACTTGTGTTTCAACATTTATGCGGAGAAGTCAGTTCTGATCATGCTTGAAATTTGGTAGAGAAATAACAAAGAGAATCACATGGAAAAATAGATACAAATTTGTTGTTGAGGATGTAACGTTAGAAAAACTCAAAATCTAGGTAAGGACCAGATGACCTCTCTGAGTCAGAAGTTCCTTTGTCATTTGAAGAAGGCTTCAATGTTTGATTTGGAAGTGTCAAATCTAAAGTTTTAGGAACCTCTGGGGGTGCAATGCTGCGAATCAGAGCCCAGTTTATGCCCTGAAAGAAGGGATGTTGTTTGATCTCCGTGGCGCCGCGCTTGAATCCAAGTCTTTTCTGCGGGTCCTTCGCAAGCAAACCTCGAATCAAATCCTTGGCAGCGAAACTAGCCGTGGAACTCTCAGGGAACTTTAATGTCTGCCCAACAACGTTGAACAATGTCTCTCGGTTCCCATTCCCTTTGAAAGGAGTCTTTCCGTGTATCAGCTCGTACAGAAAGATACCAAACGTCCACCAATCCACAGCACTGCCGTGACCATCTCCTCTGATGATCTCAGGCGCTAAGTACTCATGTGTCCCAACAAACGACATGGATCTTGCTGCTGTTGGCTCGGCTACGAGCTCCGGAAGTATGTCTGAGCTAGCCAAACTCGTACATTGTCCTCCTCTGAACTTGGGAGCTTTGGGAGCAAAAGGCCGGGGCTTGAAACACAACGGCTGGAAACAAGAAGGCTCTACGCAAACAGGCAGTTTACAAGATGGCTGGACACAGAATGACGAAATCACGCAAGATGCCTCGTTCCCAGAACTAACCAGGGTTGGATTCACATAGCATCTCAATGACAAATCGAAATCAGATAACATGATGTGACCATCTTCCCTAACCATGACATTTTCAGGCTTCAAATCCCTATACACCACCCCCATCATGTGCAAATACTCTAAAGCCAGGAGCACTTCTGAAGCATAAAACCTGCAATCCAAGGAGGAAAACTACATGAAATTAACTTCACATTGTAGTACAAGAGATGGAGGAAATTAATTTCACATTAGAGTAAATAAAGCAAATTCATTTAGCTACGACAGAAAGATAGAGGAAACCATTAGAGTTGCTCTAACAAACAACATTGACAAATTAATGGAACAGTAACTATGAAACATAAGACAAACATTAACAATCTGTATCATCAATCTGTGCCTAGCTACAATCAAAACAAAGATCAATGCAGAAAATCAAGGGCGAATTGGCGATAACAATGAATCCTAAACTGACCTTGCAGCTTGTTCTGTGAAATGCCTGCCTGGTTGGCGCTGCCTGAGAAGATGCAGATCCCCTCCACTGCAGAACTCCATGAGCAAGCAAGAAAACTTCTCTGTCTCAAAATGCGAGTAAAGCGTGGGAAGAAAAGGATGATCCAACAGCCCCAAGATATCCCTCTCAGTCTGAGCTCTCACCAGTTTCTTCCTCCCAGCCAACATTCCTTTATCCATCACCTTCATCGCGAACATACATCTCATCGCTCTAAGCTCAGCCAAGTACACACTCCCGATGTCCCCAAATCCCAACTTCTTCAACAGCCTAAAATGCCCCAACCCTAACTCCCCATCTTTACCAAGCACATACTGTATCGCATCCCACCTGATATCATTCCCTTTATGCGGCTTCGAAGGACAGTATTTCCGAAAACTCCCCTCGTTAACATCCTCACTAGTGCAATAACTAGCAGAACTCAAACTACTCTTCCCACTGTCCAAAACCTCCCCACTTTTGTACGCTTCAGCATCCTCAAAATCCATTTCCTTCTCACTCGACCTAACCGTCAAGGTACAGCTACCGAGCTCCATACTCGTGCAACTGCTGGTGCTAGTGTTGATGCTCAATTCTTGAAAACAAGAATCAATGTTGCTGCCTTTATTGAGTTCGCTCATGAGTACTAAATCACGAAAATGGGGTTGGGTTTGGTAATGTTTGAGGAAATGCCCGTGAGAGTAAGGCGCCCGGTTTGCGGGTTTAAAGGGGTGCAAAGGGAGGGAAAACGGGGGAGTATGGTCAAACGGCGACGCCGAGGCGGTCAAAGGGAGCGCGGCGAGAGGAGTATAAATTAGTGAAGGGGTTTATTCAAATTTGGAATGGGGCGTGGTTAAGGTGAGAGAACCGATGGGTTGGGGTCCGGGTCATTGAATGGTCTTTTGAATTCTTACAGCTTGCAGACAAAAACCACCGGACTCTGTAAAATATTCTATTGGAGAAGAGAATGCTCACACTCACTGTGTGTGTGCATGAGCATCCGAGCGTTTGGGAGTTCCGAGGACGATAAAACCCTTTTATATCCGTTTACTTAATTGTATCACACTTTTTATTTTAAAATATTCATTTTAATTTGACACTTTCTAATTGTAGTAAGCTCTTCATCCCACTTTCACCAGTAATGATATATTTACTTTTTCAAAGTCAAATTTAATAAATTTTGACCATAAATATAAATTAATTCTCAAGCACCACATAATAGAAATTATTTGTTTGGTGCTGTCAACATGGATATTGAAGTCATTTTGACTAACCTAAACCAAATTTGTCCAAAAATAACATACTAATATTATAATATGTTATTGATTTTAATTATTTACTACATATAATCAATCATATCTCGTTAAAAATATAACTTCTGAAGATACATTTAAAACCATAAATATCTGATATTATATCTATATTTATATATATCACTAAAGAAAATTCAAATAAACACATAATTTGAAATAACAAAATATTCGGATTTTTTATACAATGATAAAGTACTCTTAATAGAAATATGTATACATATTATTTATTTGTTATATATGACAAAATCTTGTTTTAGACCGACTAACTGTTAAATGAAAACATTTTATAATTAGTGAGACTAATTAGGTCACCTGATATTTACTTTTATTTATTGCAATGAGATACACATAATTATGATAACATTTTAAAATGAATCTCAACATACTCCCTCTATTTTGTTATTTATGACACACTTACTATAAATGAATGTTTTCTTTTATTTGGCATTATTTCCATTTTTGGCAAAATTCCTTCAATTTCATTCACTTATTCTACTTTTTACTTTCTACATTCAATTTCATCCATTCATTTTTTCATCTAAATCCAAACACCTAAACCTATGATACCGTAAATTATTAAAAAGTGAGGGAGTATAAATAATTATTTTTAAAAAATTAAATGAAACATTATAAAAATAATTATTTTTTATTGTATTCAATATTTAATAATTTCTAACTAAATTAATTATTTCACTTCATAACTCATATATCTTTTTTTAGATGACTAAACTTTAAAATTTTAAATAAATTTTAAAGTTTAATCTAAATGTAAGACACAAAATGTACATCCTAATACTTTAATTAATAATATCGTTCAACACGCGATGGTACTCGCTAGTATATATATAATAAATATATCATGTGAGATATTGTTGAATTCATCTTAACATATATTTTCTAAATATCAATTTTTTATGCAAAATTGGTATGTAGCTAGAGATATGTAACTAGAAATATTGACGGTCAAACATGATCATTAAATACAGTGAAAAAGCAAATATGTTATTACTGGTGGGACGGAGGGAGTATGATTTAAAATAATTTCAACCACTCAATTTACTTTATTTACATTCAAATTAATCTCCATCATTTATAAAAGCATCTTCAAAATTCTTGTGTAAAAATCATGTGTGTCGTAATCTTTGAAGAGAGGGAGTAATTCCATTAACAAAGGTATGTTACTGCTTACTAGGAGATAAAACACCCTTTGGAGTCTGTAATGATGATGGAATGGAGTTGGCAAGGCAACAAAATTTGGAGGGGTCGATTATTATGGGCATTGCTATATGTGTATCTTGTACTGTATTTTAGTTAATAAAATCTAATAAAATCGATTCAAAATCAAAAGTTGCATAAAATACAATATTTTAAAAGTTCCATGGCTTCTCTCTAAAAAGTTGAAATCCTAGCATGGGGGAGGCCGCCGCCGCCACCATAGGTAGTCACCGTCTTGTTGCAGCCGATCTCCTCTCCCCCATCATCCTCACCACCAGTTGCACAAATATGGAAATACGAGCAATATCCCAACTCCGACGAATACTCATTTAATCCCGGTGCAACCAGATATAGATCCACTGTGGCCGGTTGTTGCCATGGAAGCCACGTGGTGGCCACGGTGGAGGAGCTAAAGGAGGAATCCGGCGACATTTCTGGCCACAGATCTGTCTTCACTTCCTTTTTTGCGACGGAGTCGACCAACGATGACGTCGATGGGGTACTATTGTCGTCATCGTCGTTCTTTTGTTCCAACCGCTCAGCCGATCAAAAACTCTCTCTGGCCTATAGCAGCCAATCCGAGCGGCGATCACGGGTGAACAAATCTGAGCGGTAGAGCAATTCCGAGGGAGGAAGTGCAGATCTTCGCATTAACTAGTTGTCAGCGGGTCACCGGAGTCACTGTTAGTCTCGGATCGTCAGTGAAGGTATGGGATTAGGGCTTCATAACAACTGCAAATTTGGCCCATATTTGTTCTGTTAATGCAGGAAATCGAGTGGATTTGGATTATTTGGGGTCTGATTAGGGTTATTGGTTGCGTATTAGGTCGGGTTTACTTTATTTTATTGTCTCTGCTTTTGTTCTCCTTTTTCTAAAAGGGTAGAGCATGAAAAGGGTTATTTTGCAGGAGTATTCAGTCCGATTGTCTTTGTCAAATACAATTTTAGCCCGTCGATCCTTTTTCCGTTAAGACGGTCCGGTAAAATTAAATTGATTTCAGATCTATTTTTTTCCAAAGACGGTCCAAGAGAAATCCAAGTCAAAGTCATTAATAAAATGACTTTTGGCGATTCAGTACCGAGGTCATAAAAAACAGATTTGTAGACTCTGACTCGTTAGGATGTTTCAAGCCGATTACACTGACCACTCAGTTATATCATTCTTTAGACCGTTTATACGGGTATCCTTCGGGTTATAAACAATTTTACGGACAAAACACTGGTTTTAAACATGGATAGATAAGCACTTTGGTGATTGGAAACAACAAGTTAAAGTTCCTTTAGGGGAAGGAGCATGAACGGATTTAATGGGAATCACCGGAATTTATAGGGAAGGAGCTTCAGTTCTTTGTTTTAATCTCCTTGGTCTTACCAGAAGTGTCAACGGATCAATGTTTTGTGCGAGGATCGGTATTTCTACTGCGACTGGCTTGTTGTCTCAAGTTAGTGGAGTCAGTCCGATGAGTTTGGATCGAACTTATTGAACCCCATCACAGTAGGCGACCATTTATCATTTACCTACTCATCCAAATGTCACTTAGGTCGTTGTTTAGAATTTTACAGTTTGTATAAAAGGGATCATCTCATATTTGTTCTAGGTGCTTTCAAAGTGTAGGCATTTTGCCCAATCTTATATATGAAAGGGGTTGGATACCTTAACATCCCATCATTGACTATTTAATATATATTTTTAAAGTTAATAAAATCTAAAATCTTTATTATGTATTAATGTCATATCTTTTCTATTTTTATTTCAATCACGACTATTTTTTAAAGAAGTATTTCAATCTTAGGCCTGACAAGTATGCTTGTGCTACCACGTCGGTTTCATACTTCTTAGGCCATTTTTCGATGTTGGAATTGACCTACGAAGTTAACAAAAATGAATATGGACTTTCTAGTTCTGTCAAAACTAGAAAATTCAGATCGACCATATCATTTTCATTTTTCATATGAACACAGATCGACATTCATTTTCTACACAACACAAAGTTATCCTCATATCTTACACACGTATCAAATCCACCTACACTAATAACATATGAGATGTTAGATCCATCTTTAACATCTATTTTCTAGCATAAACAGTGTTTTTAATACCCTACATAGTTGACATAAGTGGCAATGCAACATTTTGATAATTGAAAGTGCAGATATAACCCTACCTAGTTGATGTAAGTGCAATTTTACCCATTCCGACAATTGAAGACCAAATTTAATGGAAATGTCAATTTTACCCTTTGAAAAAAAATATAATAAAAAAGAATTTACTACTATACCCCCATTCTCCTTCTCCTAAATCCTAACCCTAGTTTGTTCTTCTTTCTTCTTGGTCACCACTTAATCCTAATTTCTCCAATTTCTTCTTCGATTTCTTCTTACGTTGGAGTCGTCGTGACCCTTCCTAATCCAACTTCTTCGATTTTTCAAACCACCAATCCGGCTTCATGAACCTACCCAGCATCGTGGTGATGGGGGGTGTTGGGTGGTGGCTGGGGCTGGGGCTGGGTTGGCAGGGGCAGGAGTGGCGAGGGTTGGGCTTGCAGGTGGTGGCGGGGCTGGGAGTGGGGTGAGAGCAGAAGTGGAGAGGGCTGAGGTGGGTTGACCGTATTAACTGCGCTTTTAAAATTGATTTTAACTGTCATAAAAGGTACCAGAATCACGGTGGAAAGTGCTTTATGCACTAGTGAATGTGAAAAATAACATTCCTATTGCTCATTTTTCCCCACATCAGTTTTGTTTAAATTTTCATTTTATACTTATGACTTTTTTCTAGTCACTCAACCAAAAAGAGTAGCTTAATTAAAATGAAGAGAGTGGTTGTTTTCCCGCAATAACACACATACACTAACCGATAAATCCCAAGATGGGTGATACAATAAGTGGTGTTGGATGCAAATAGGGAGGACGCATTTCGGAAATGCGTCCTCTACCTTTTTAATTAAAAAAATTGCATGCAAAAAATGCATTTTGGTAATGCGTTTTATCTGTTTTGTTTTTATTCCCCTCGAGAATCTGGTATTTCCTTCGTTGACCGGCCTTCTTACCATATTTTAATGACTATATGAAGACGCATTATGGTAATGCGTCTTAGATTTGCCTTTATTCAGTCCTCTTCTTCAACTTTTCTCCATTCTGATATGCTCTCTCTCACTCTCTCTCTTTTTCTCTGCTTCGTCTTTCTTCCCTCTGCTCTCACCCTCCTTGTTTTTACCATCGCAATTCCTTCTCCGTTTTCTTCTCGTGCTTTTCATCTTCTCGATCCAGCAAGCTCCGTCTCTGCGCCGGAAGCGAGGGTCTCGCCATTCTCCGCTTCGTTTCGCTATCGGAATTTTACGGAGGTTCGGTGGATTCGTAGATCTCTTGTTTGTGTATTCGTTTAACTTTTTTTGCTTGAATTCTTACCTCTGAATGACCTTGTTGCTCAGATTTAGTTCTCCGTGAGCTTCGCCGGTTGCTGTTAGTGCCAGTGTTATGTGTTTAAGGAGGCACGTAGGACGCACACTCCAGTCAGCTCTCTGCACATGGCCTTCACGCGCCACCCTGTAAGCCGCGCGTGTTAAGCATGCACCACCGCAGACGGAGGCGTTTGGCCGAGGATTGGATTTCATTTGTTGGGGTATTCTTTTGGTTGACATTATTTTGTTTGAACAGCGAAAGTATGTGAAGAGAAAACTATGGAATACATTCTCTGTCTTGCACGCATTGGATTGGAAATATTATTTTTGTTGTAGTGATTATTGAAGAATTTGTTTAGCAATATATTGTATGAACAACTGAAATCTTTGAAGAGCATTTTCAAAAATACATTGTATAGGTTGTGTGACCCTTTTGCGGAGTTTTTGGTTGGTTGAACGAGAATGTTTTAACTTGAATTTTGCATAATGCTGTGGGGATTTTCATATTCTGGCATGTAGAAACTAATGCAAAAACTTATAATGCTATTAATGGATATTATTTGTATTCTGTTGGAGTCAGTATGACCCGAGCCTTAGCATTTTGTATTCCGAATTGATGTTGAAGATTTTAAAGTCGTTATGGAAATGATCGAACTGACAGTGTTGAATGTTGTTATTTGTGTGGAATGTACGGTGACTGTTAATGGCATTTGGATTTCATTTCCATATGTAATTATATTTTAATTTGTAATTTTGTAGGAAAAAGTTGGGGTGCGATATTGTGCAATTTTTACTGTTATCTGGAGGTTTTCATATTCTTTTAAGAAGGTATGTTTTACTTGAAAAAGTCCTGATTTAGACGTATTAGATGTATAATGGTTGATGTGATATGGAATATATTTTCATGTAATGTATCGATGTCTTGTGAATGAGTTTGAATTATTTATGATGATGAGAATGTGAAGAATTTGTTTTACTATGATGTTCCATATGCGGAATCATTGAATGGTAATCTACGTCATTGAATGGTAATCTTCCTTTGCGAAGGTAATTAATTGTTGTATACTACTACGTTGCAGTTGTACGATGAATTTATTGATGTACTTGTATAGAGGGGGTGTGATTAAGTATAATGTAAACGTGAGTGTGTACTATGATTCCCCCGTACTTGAGAAACATGTGACTGCAAAGCGGAGGTTAAGCCACTCTCAGTTAGTTGATTTAATTGTGAGACAGCTTGGCATTAATTGTGAAGGGTTTCTATTGAGAATCTTTTATCGCTGTCCGGAGAAGATTGATTCTTCTATGTATTATTGATGTTATAAAATGGAAGATGACAAGTCAACGAAGACCTTCTTCGATACTGTTGATGGAATGTCTCTGTCGTAGGCAGATCTTTACATTAAGCTGGAGAGGATTGAGACCAACTTGGAATGTCCGGGTGATGTTGGCCCATGCACGTTGGGAGGTCGTCGCCGTATCTCTCAAAGATACTATTTTTAAGCCCAATATGCTCACTAAATACAACTAAGTAGATAGTCTGACAAGTCGGGGTCGTCCACAGAGAAGAGGGATATTTCCAAGCGTCTAAGCATGCAATGGCGAATATAAGCCTAGA
>JAULKM010000012.1:12569842-12584957 GCA_032355605.1 Rubia tinctorum | reverse complement strand
CAATGAAACTGTGAGAGATTTGCTGAGCTCAGATAGTACTCCACTAAGACTCCTTGACGATCCAGAGGTAAATGGCACGATGAATTATTAAAATTTTGTAGGTTTTGAACTATCATTTGGCCACTGATCGATGTGTTTGTTTCCTTGTAAAGAGAGGAACCGTGGTACAAAGATTAACCGAGTTTACATTGAGGGACATGAGCCATTTGGTAGAGCTCTTATCGATTTATGAAGGCAAAAGAGTGGTTTCATTTGTCCAGCTTTCTATATAAAGCAAGATTTTTTAATCCTGATGCATTCTTGTAGCTGAGAGAAAGATTAGAGAGACCGCTTTGAATGAAATAAGTTACAGATCTCATCATATTTTACGCTTGGTAAGTCTGTTTTCCATAATCAAACACGAAGAAAATAGCTGAATCGATGAAATTGTAAGTGAAATGATCTAATGCATGCTGTTGAAAGCTCTCCTCACGAGACGGAAATTACACCACATGTTGACTAGATATGGTCAAGAGTGTTGTAGTATTTTCTTGTAATTTCTGATTTACTGGTAATTTCCTTACAACAACGGATTGTTGTTTTGTGAATTTTTTTTCCCTCTTAGAAATATAATTTGAAGAAATCAGCAAATTCCATTGAACAACTATGTTATTTAGCTGTTTGTCTGACTTAGTTAATGATGTATCTTACCAGAAGGCATATATATCTTGTTGACTTATGAGAAAGCATTTGAAATGGGCAGATGTTGAGACAGTAATATTGATGGCTGCTAGAACTGCTCGGTTGGAAAATCAAGATGCCATTGATGCTGCCATTTTAGGAATGTTGCCAGATCCCAAAGAGGTAGTGCAACAGATTTCCCTTTTGTTTTTCATCATCTTTAAGATAATGTCTAATCTCTTGTTATGAGTGAGTTTACACCTTTACGCCTCATTGTGCATGAAAGGCAAGGGCTGGAATTCAGAAGATACACTTTTTTCCTTTTAATCCCAGTGATAAGCGCACTGCTTTAGCATATATCGATAATTGGGGTAAAATGCATTGAGTCAGCAAAGGTGCTCCAGAAGAGGTGCATTTCGACCTTTTGTGATCTAGCTATTGTTACAAACTCTTAAAAATGTGATTTTATATGTACTGGTGTGGTTTTCAGATCCTAGATCTTGCATGTGATAAGACTGCAATACACCCTAGAGTTCGTGCAGTAATCAATAGTTTTGCTGAGAGAGGGCTGCGTTCTCTTGCTGTAGCATATCAGGTGATGAGCGTCTCTCTCTCTTTCGGATAGCTTTTACCATTATCTCCTGTTATTGCTCTTACTTGATACCTCTACACATTTTGCATAACATTATGGTATCTTCGCAGGAAGTCCCTAAAGGAAGTAAAGAAAGTTCGGGAGGTCCATGGCTTTTCATTGGCCTTATACCACTTTGTGATCCACCCAGGCCTGACAGTGCTATCACCATTAGAAGAGCTTTAGATCTTGGATTACATATGAAAATGATCACAAGTAAGAATACCGACTCTCTATTGCATGCAGCTCCTTTCGTAGGATCATATCAGGTCATATTTTCTCTTTGATATATTTCAAATGATCAACTAGCTATAGCAAAAGAAACAGGATTTCGTCTGGGAATGAGGGGAAACATGTATACTTCCTCTTCTTTATTTGGACAGTAGAGGGACGAATTAATGACCTTTCCAGTCAATGATTTAATTGAAGAAGCTGATGGTTTTGCTGGTGTTTTCCCAAGTAATATTTGGTTTCATCTGATTCTGAGTAAGTCTAGGATTGTGTAATTGTGTAGTTGAAGTTGCACAGTAATTTTTGAATATTTGGTTTCAAGTGCATTCTTAACAATTTTAACATCAAACTTTGTTGCAGAGCACAAGTATGAGATCGTCAAACGCTTGCAAGCAAGAAACCATATATGCGGAATGACTGGTGATGGAGTAAATGATGTTCCTGCGCTCAAAATAGCTGATATTGGAATAGCTGTCGCTAATGCAACAGATGCAGCTCGTGATGCTTCTGATATAGTTCTGACTGAACCTGGTCTCAGTGTTATTATTAGGGATGTCTTAACAAGTCGTGCAATCTTTCAGAGGATGAAGAATTACACAGTAAGTTTGCGAGAGCCTTCTCTATTAGTCTTGTTTTAAGTGCATAACATGATTCATGAAAAATTCAAATTCCATCATGCTGCCGAAACATATTCAGTTTTGCTCTTTCTGAATCTGTATCTTGTGTCAGTTGTGCAGTTATGTTTTTCATTTTAAACTCAGTAGCTATTATGCTTTATTTTCAAATCTATGCAGTTTCCATCGCAATCTGTATTGTGGTAAGTGGTATCCCGGTTTTGAATGGTTTTCTGAAGGAAGGTTCGCCTTTTCCTTTTGCATTCCTCCAGCTTGTAATCTGTGCTTTTCCTGCAGCTTGGCTCTATGTTACTGGCACTTATATGCAGTGGCGGAACCAGGAGCGGAGACAAAGGCGGGCAGCAGGGGCGTAGCGGGCGGCGGTGGCTCGGTGGGCGGCGAGGCAGTGGCTGCTGGTGTTGGGGCGCAAAAAACAGATCGCAAAAGAACATGTTTCAATTGCAAGGGAAATGTGTTACATTACCACATCAGTCTTGGGTTGGGCCGATTGGGTTTCAGCCCAATCGACCCTCCTTTTTTCCCACCAGCCATACGGAACGACGTCGTTTTACTTATCAAAACAACATCGTTTCACTTATCAAAACGGCGTCATTTTGATAAGTTAGGAAACAAAAAAAAGACAAAATAAAATCAGCTTCTTCCCCGACCTTCGATCGCCGGCTCATTGCCAGAATCCGCTTCTTACAAACGTTCGAAGGGGTGGCGGAAACCATGGATTCCGGCGGCCCTTAGCCTTAATTTTCGGACCGCCGGATCCTAGGGGTGGCGCCAGCACCCCCTCACCACTCCCTGGTTCCGCCACTGCTTATATGGAAGTTTGACTCCCCCTCATGGTGCTCATCATTGCCATTCTTAATGACGGTATGATCACTTTATGCAGTTCTTCCAGGCTATCTATGCAAACTTTGCCTTTGTTTTTCCTTGTGTTTCTTTTACTTCTCATACATTTAGAATTACGTCGTGGTAAGCAAATGTCATCTGGCAACTTGCTAGGTACCATTATGACAATATCAAAGGACAAGGTCAAACCATCTCTTCTACCTGACAGTTGGAAGCTGGGCGAGATCTTTGCAACCGGAATCCTCCTTGGTAGTTACTTGGCAATAGTGACTGGTGTTCTTCTGGGCAGCATTTGAAACCGATTTTTCCCCGGTATGATGATTAGGTCTATCAATTTTATTATTGGCAGTGCTGAGTCTGCTGGCTCTGGTGTTCTTTAGGAATAGCACTTGAAAGTTTTGTCTAACTGATCAGTCATTCTTTTCGAATAAATTTCAGCGCACATTTGGCGTTGCAACTCTACAGATTGGTTCACCAGATGACTTGAAGAAGGTTGCATCTGCAGTTTACCTCGGGGGCGGAACCAAGGGGGAGCGAGGTGATGCTGGCGCCACCCCTAGGATCCGGGGACTCGAAATTTAGGTCTACGAGCCACCGGAATCCATGGATTCCGCCCCCTAAACCTATGTTTTGGCTCTTTTCCGGCGAGCTCTGAAGAAGACGACGACCATTTTTCATTTTGTTTTTTTGTTTCTTCATTAAACAAAACGACGTCGTTTTATTTTCGTCAAGGAAAAAATGAATTTAAACAAAACGACGTCGTTTTACTATAAGTGAAACACGACGTTTTGTTTTCGTCAAGGGAAAAAATGGATTTAAACAAAACGACGTTGTTTTACTATAAGTCAAACAACGTCGTTTTGTTTTCGTGAAGAGAAAAAAAAAATGGAACCTAATAAATGGGCTTAACCCAATAGATCCAACATTTTTTTTCCTAAAAATTGTCCTTCCTCCTCCTCCATGTCCCTGCCGTCCGTCCACCACCGGCTCGCCGCCGTCCAAAAAAAATTTCCCCTATTTTTCAGTCCCTTGCATTCCGTCCTGGTTCCGCCACCGGTTTACCTGCAAGTGAGTACTGTCAGTCAAGCCCTGATATTTGTGACTAGAGCCAGGAATTTGTCTTTTCTTGAGCGTCCAAGACTTCTGCTCGTGCTAGCTTTCGTTTGCGCTCAGTTGGTAAGACATCATCTCTGCATTCCCTTCTCCTGGTCCATTGCGTCCTAGCATATACTCGACTCAATTACGTTAATGCACGAGCAGGTCGCTGCAGTGATAGCTGTTTATGCAGACTGGGGATTTGCCGCGATTCAAGGGATTGGATGGAAATGGGCAGGGGTGATCTGGCTGTACAATCTTATATTCTACATTCCACTTGGTATCATCAAATTGTTGGTCCAGTATGTAATGACCGGGAAGGCTTGGGATCGTCTCATTGAGCGAAAGGTATGAAATCGGAATGTTTCAGGTTCATTTAGCCTTAGCAAGCTAGAATCTCCCACTGAATGATTCATATGGTAACTCTTGACTCTCCAGGTTGCATTCGCGACAAAGAAGGATTTCAAGAGAGATGAGAGGGAGCGTAGATGGGTACCCGCTCAGAGGAGCCTCCACGGACTACAACTTCCGGATAGCCGTCGCAACCACCCGATCGATTTCCTTGCCTTGCTTCAGCAACAAGAAGGTGGGCATTGCCTGCACCCCAAACTGCTGGGCCTCATCCTGTACCACAACTCCCCAAGTCAATCACGGATTCCATATATTTAAATATTTTGAGGAAATCTGTAAGCATTAGCATAGTAATAAGGAAAACTAACCGAGAGCTCGTCGACATCGATCTTAACGAAATCCACGTCGGCGAATTTGTCAGCCATGTCCTTGAAGGCAGGCGCCATGATTATGCAGGGCCCACACCAAGTCGCCGTAAAATCGACCGCCATCTAGTATTCATTAGAGACCGGTTCAGATCCAGAATGACAATCAATAAATAAATAGGTATATAATCACAGGAACTCAGCTCACCAGTTTGTTGTGTTGCTTGGACTCGTTGAAGTGGAGCTGCCATCTGTGGGATGAATGGAAAGCGGTGACTCGCGACGGCTCTCCTGAGTCACCTGATTCTGCGGCTGCGGCGGCGGCAGCATCTCCGCCCAGCAACCCCGACAAAATTCCTCCCATGACTTTACTAACCAAGACCCAACTCAAACAGGTATTCTCTCCTTCCTTCTTCACCAAATCAAAACCTTCTCTAGTTCTCCCATTCTGTTTTATTTATAAATAAGCTCACAATATGAATAAATTTAGTGATGATGGACCCCACATCAAGCCCAACTGCCGGCCCAATAACGAAAGGTAATTAAGTTAATGACATAATTACAAAGTTGAGATTATTAGAACAAACTTAAGTTGACATTGATTTTGTACGATTTTTATTGAAATTTTTACTAATAAGGTTAGGCAAAATCTTGGGAAATACGGAGTTGAATTAGAATTATAGAAAAATAAAGTTTTTAGTTGCGATTTTAAAATTTTATTATGCAAATATAAGTTTATGACCCGATTAATGCAACCCACAAATTTTATCTTAATTTCTTTTAAATAACAGTTTAAACCTTTAATTTTTTATAACTTATAAAAAATCATCTTTAAAGAGACAGACTCATAAGGTTGTCACGTGACCTAAAAAGTAATTATTTTATAATCAATGCAAAGTTTTAGAAATATCGTCTTTCCGTAGGTTTATGAAAGAATGAGTTTAATTAAAATAATAAAAAGGTAAAAATTCATAGTTGCAATATTAAAAAATTAGTATGCAACATGCAAGGGTTTAAGTTTTATGACCCGATTAATGCAACTTAAAAATTTTATCTTCATTTCTTCTAATTTGCAGTTTAAATATTGGTCTTTTCATGGTTTATGAAAAGACCGTATTTCAAGACACATACTCTATAATTAAATGAAAAATTTTAGGGTTAAATACACTTCTAACCATAACTTTTGGCTGAAACTGGCAATATAACCATGCAAAACGTGAGAATGTCAAAATAATCCCAACTTTATGGTGAACTGTGCAGTTATAACATATTATGTCAATTCCAGCGTTGACCGAAGAAATTAAGTGTTGACCAAACGTGAAAGGTCTACAATACCCTCGACCATTAAACTGAAAATCTCCCTCATTTTACCCCCACCCGTCACTACGTCTCCTTCCCCTACTCTCCGCTCACCACCGCCCGTCACCCCCCTTGCTTCTCTCCGCTCACCACCGCTTGTCACCACCTATCCTCCCTCTTCTCTCCACTCGCCACCGCTCACCACCATCTCTGATCTCTACCTCCATCTCCACAATAAAGCATAAACCCTTCCGCCGCCATCGCCACCACCCTCGCCCACCACTCACCTATCTTTTTATTGATTCAGCCACCACCCGCCCATTACCCTAGGCACCACGTATTGGTCGTGGCAACATCTGCCAACGAAGCAACATTACTTCCAATCGGAGGTGTGGGGTTCTTGCTGGTGCCGGAGTCGGACAGATCAATGTTTTTATCATCTTCATCGCTAGCAAATGAAACAGCCATCATTGGCAAAGGAAAGGTGGTTTAGAGAGCAGGTGTTGATAGAGAGGAAGGGTGTTATAGACTTTTTCCCTCTTTAAAAAAAATTCAACCCTTTCTCTCTATATATATAGAAAGGACAGGAAAAAATGGAGTACTAAGAAAATCTTGAGAAAATGTATATATAACACTACCTAATTCACATAAGTGCAAATATAACATTTTGGTGATTAAAAGTGTAAATATAACATTTTGGTGATTAAAAGTGTAAATATAACGCTACATAATTAGTCTATGTGCAAATTTACCCTATCCAGCAAATTTAGGCTGAAATTGGGCGAAAAATCAATCTTACCCCTCTAATTTTTTTAATAAAAAATGAAAAAAAAGTAAAGCTACTATTATACCTCTAATGTTTCATTTCCTTCTACGCCACCTTCTCCATTCTTCACTGCCTCCTTCTTCGCCTTTTTTTCCCTTCTTCACCACCTCCTTATCCTCTTCTTGACCAACTCCACCTCCTTCTTAATTGATCCTCCCCCACCCTCAATTCTGCCACCGGCCGTCGTAACGCCACCACCCATCACTCATCCCACGCAGCGCCATAATCGACGCCCGCCACCCATCCACATCTGGCACCTTCAACCTCTGATTTCCTTCCTCCGTCGTTGGCATAGCGTGAAGGAGCTTTGTCCGCCGCCGCCGCCGTCGATAATCTATAATCTTGTCTCTTTGTCTTCCGCCACTGATAATCTGTAATCTTTGCCCGCCGATAATATGTAGTCTTATTTCTATATCTTGTTGTTGTTAATCAGTTCTTTGGTCTAATTGCTGTTGAAACGGCGCCTCGAGCTAAGATAGGTGGAGGGCTAGGGTTTTGTGGGGGGCTGGGTGGGAGCGAAGATGGTGGTGGCGGGGGAAAGGAAGGGTGGTAGCGCTAGGGTTTCAGCGACGCGGCGACGATGGTGGTGGATATGTGGCGGCGCGACAGCAATGATGGTGGAGTTGTGGCGATGGTGGCAGAACAACGATCTGGCAAAGGGCATTTTTGTCTTTCAAATTTTTGTATTAGACTGAAAGGGTATTTTGATAATTTCCGGTCGGTCAATTGCCGAAAATGACCAGTCAATACCAGAATATAGTTTTGGGGGTTATATTTGCACTCATGTATAGTAGTTAGGTTGTTTTTGCACTAAAATTATCTCAGGGTTATATGTGCACTTACTGAAGTATAATATGGTTATATTTGTACGTATCCCTAAGAGTCCATCTCTTGAAAGACAGATTATGGAAATAACAAGGTTTATACAGTAAATTAAAAGAAACCAAGATAAAATTTTCTAGATAAAATTTCTTTATAATTTACATACTTTGTATCATAGCTCTATATAACTATTTTTTTTCTCATTAATCATGAAATATTATATTATCAACAAAAAAATGTCATAAAACGATCAATATAGCTTGTTGTCAATCTTGAAGAATTTTACATCGGTGAATTTGGATGTCAAGTCGCCGTGAAATCGACCACCATCTAGTATTCATCACAGAATGGTTGATTATTGAAGGTTTCAGATCCAGAACAATAAACGGGGAATTCATTAACAAATAACAATAGGAACTTAACTCACCACAGTATGGGGAATTTCTTATACTCGGCGAAGTGTTTCTGCCATGCTTTGGATGAATGGAAAGCGATGACCGGCGACAGGGGCGGAGCCAGAAAGCATTTGTGGCGGGGGCTGAAGTGCAAAGAGAAAAAATCCAATTTTTCTTTGTATTAGAGGGGGCTGAAATTTTTTTAAAAAAAATGTTACCCTAAAATTTTCCGTAAATTTTAGCTCGCCGGGGGCTGGAGCCCCTTCCAGTCCAGCTCCAGCTCCCGCCTGTCTCCGCCCCTGACTGGCGATGGCTCTGTTAAGTCGCCTGATTCTGCGGCATCCCCGCCGCCATTAAATAGGTTTGGCAAAGCTGCTCCCATCACTTTACTAACTTCAATCAGATATCATCTACCCCTCCTTCCTTCCTCACCACTAAGAGCATGTGCAGTGGTGATTTCTTAATTTTTAAAAATCACTCTAGAAATCAAAACACTCACAGTGATGATTTTTAAATCGGTTTTTAAACTAAAAACCGATGTCTAGTTTCTTGTGTGGAAACCGGTCAAGAACACAATGCACATGGGCCGTGCAAAAGACTCCAGTTGCCTAACTTTGTTGACCAGCGACACCCCTGGAGTGGGCCACGTGTCCCACTAACGAATTTTTTAATTTTTTTTCAAAATATCTGATTTAAAAGATATTGAATTTTTTTGTGAAAAAACAGGAAAAAATCCGATTTTTTTTTGAAAAATAATCTGGAAAAAATATTTATTCACAAAATATTAAATAATTTATAAAAAAAGAAATTAAATTTTAAAAATGAAAATGTATTATTAAATTTCACATTCAACTTATTTTGAATGGACACATTTAATTATATTTAATCTTAATGGTAAAATTAATGAATATGATAGAGAGAATTAAGTGGGGTCCATGAATAGTACAATGTGGTTTCTTACCACTGTAAAGAGGAAAATGAGTGATTTCTTAGAGTTAGTTGGAAGCGAGAGAATGAGAAATATAATATATTTAATCGGTAAGAAACCGGTATCAGTTTTTACCACTAAACATGGTCTAATCCTCTAACTCTCCCATTCCACATTCTCAATGATTTGCATTATGGAAGATGGGGCTCACCTGCCAAGTCAATAAACAAAAGCAAACTTATTGACATACTCCTTGGAAGGCTAGGATGGTAATGGGGCGGAGCGGGTACACACTATGATAACTCAATATTTATGCCTATCTAATTTTTTTATATAAATACCCATCTCATCACCCATGATGGGTATACTTTTAAAATGCACCCCCGTCTCATACCCACTCCATCACCCACTTGGGTCTCCCTTCCCATTTCATACTTATTGTACTCATCCAGTTTATATCTCCAAAAATAGCTAAAATTCATTTTTTTTCTTTTTTAGTAGTAACTTTGATATTGAAATTAATAAATGTATTTAAATGAAAATATTATCTGTAAGACGAGTGCAATGTGGATGAATAATATTTTATTTTATATTAAATTAACGGGTATATAATGGGTTTGTGGGATAGGCGGGGATAGGGCGGGTGTAAACTAATATTTAGGTCTGACCCACTACCCATGGTGGGTATGATTTTTATACTCATACCCGTCCCACCCCTACTAAAACTACCTTTGTACACGTCCTATTGGGACGGAAAAGGGACAGACTTCCACCAA
Organism: Rubia tinctorum; assembly: GCA_032355605.1. Taxonomy (NCBI): domain Eukaryota; kingdom Viridiplantae; phylum Streptophyta; class Magnoliopsida; order Gentianales; family Rubiaceae; genus Rubia; species Rubia tinctorum. The sequence goes on along the minus strand of JAULKM010000012.1, from coordinate 12,575,103 downwards.
AACCCACCCATGTCATCCCTACGTACTCCACGAGTTGTTATTACAAACTTAACGTGACATTGATTTTGTACATTTTATCATAGGAGTATATATACACTAACATCAATTTTGAACAATCTTTCATACAATCTTTTATATGTGCATAATAATAAGGGAAGATTTTCATGTTAAATCGACTAACAGTTAGATCAATTATAAAATAGCGAAGTGCATATATAATATACATAATTTATGAAAGTGCACATATATCCCAATGATAATTGAAAGTGCAAATATAAACTTAGATAATTACTTTATGTGCAAATATAACATTTTCCGACAATTTGAGGCCGAAATTAGAGGAAAAATCAATTTTACCCCTCTAATTTTTATTTTAAAAAAAATAGTGAAGTTACTGTTATACCTCTTCTTTCATCTAATTAAGGGATTGATTTGCAAACATTCTAAATAATCCTTCTTCTCCGGCCATTTGAAGCCTCATTCTCGGGCAAGCCAAAATATTCGTTCTCCGGTCAGCCATTTTCTGCGAATCATCGCCGATATTTCGCTCGTCTCCGATGCCAGAAATCACCGCTCACCTGAGGCAATGATTGATGCAATTGATAAGATAAATTAGCTAAAATGATTTTCTGATTTAATGATTTCTGTAGCTCCTCCGATAACTGATGCCGGTGAAGGGAGGCGAACGGAAATGGTGAAAGGGTGGCGAGTGGTGGAGGGTGAAATGGCGGAGGTGGTGAAAAGGTGGTGGTTGTAGAGGGTGGCAGGCGGTTGTGAAGGGTGGCTTGCATGTGTGAATCACGCGCTGTCTTTTTCTTCGATTTTCTTGTCTTCTACGCTACACTGGACAGGGATCAAAACACACGCCGGAGATAATGGAGCACTACCGGCCGGTTTTTGGAGCGAGCGGTTAAGAAGAAAACGTCGAGAAAATGAACGGAAACCTTGGTGAGAGTCAACGTTTCTGGAGAAGCTCGCTAGAGTTGATCGGAGAAACGGCGGTGATCAGAGATGCTGAGCGGCGGAGAACAGAACGGTGTGCTACTTGGAGGTCGGATGAAGAACTGGAGCAAATCGGAGCCACAGAGAACACGTCGGAACATTGGTTTCGCTGGAGGATCTAGCTTCGTCGGAAGGCCAAAAATTCGGAGAGCAACGCTAGCTGGAGAAGAATAAACAATGGTTGGTGATGGAGTTGAATGGCGGCGGTGGTGGCGAGTTGTCAAAGGCGGTGGATTTTTTCTTCCTTTTTCTTTTTTTGATTTTTGCTAAAGAGATGGGCAAAATTGTCCCTTCAAAATTCAACATTTGGTCCATGGAATTTTTTGTCATTTTAGATAAGGTCAACTACCAGAAACTCAAGTCAACGACGGAAATGTCACTCAAAGGTTATATTTGCACTTTCGAGAAGTAGTTAGGGTTATTTTTGCACTAAAAATTATCTCAGGGTTATATCTTCACTTTCTCAATTATATAGGGTTATATTTGTATATTTCCCAATATTAAAAAAATCTCTTTTTCATAATTTTAAAGATTGGTTTAAAATTATTTACATATTGAGATTTATTTTAAGAGATTATCATAATTATAAGTACTCTATTGAATAAATAAAAATTGATAAAAGTGCGTTTTTAACCCAATGTTTTGATTGAAAGTGCAGAAATGACCTTGTAAAATCTGAAAGTGCAAATATAACCTTGAATTTCGTTGACCGAAATGTCAACATCCTAATTGACTGGAAACGGGTGAAATGACCATTATACCCCTGAATTAAAATTTTAAAAAAAATAAACTCACAAAATACACTAATAGCCCTAGTTACTTTGCCAAATTACCATCCTCATCTCTTTCCATTTCTTTCTCGTTTCTTTGTGACAACCACCGCCACCTCTCCCACCTAAACCCACCACTTCTCCCCCCCCCCTCAAGAATGCCCTATCGACTCCCTCACTCGCCTCCCTCTTCCCAGCCTCATCACCTCCCTAGCTCCCCCGATAAACCTAATTTTGGGTCCAGGGCCACCCTTGTAAGTGTTTATAGAAGATCCGTTGCTAGGTTCTTCGGCAAGGATACTCGTCAGAGATTCGTTCGGAGATTCGTCGGAATATACCTGGGAAGAACTCCACCATGGCGAAGAAGGTCATCGGAATAGAAGGTCTGATGCGTTTCACAGCTTCTAAGAACATCCCCTCTCTCTTGGGTTCGTCAATTCAGTTGGATTTCAGAACAATTAAGCCGAGAATTTAGCTTGTTCCTGTACCGGATTCTTTCCGATCCTACCGGTTTGATGTACCCTAAAGGTTTTTTATCAAACCTGTCTGATTGCGTGAATAATTTTTGCAGTGGTTGTCGGCTCGCTAGTATACTATGCGTTATGGGTTTTGTCTCTCTGTGTGGTTAGGGAATAAAATTTTGAGAAAGATGTAAATTTTTGTGTTTTATTTGTTCATTAGCCTTTAGTTTTGTATGGAGAAATGGGTATCCTTGCTTTATATCATCTGTGATTGCATTTATTTATTCATCTGTGTTTCTTGTTAGTGGAGAATTCTTTGTTCATTCACTTGGTTCCGGAAACAGTTGTTTTGTTTGATGAAGATGTTCCATCTTTTGAGCTTGATTATTGGTTCATTAATTAGGAATCAGATGGTTTTGCTAGTTTTAGCTCTTTCTTTCGTGTCTTTTTTCATGGATTTGGGAGATTGAATTTGGTTGTTTCGGGCGGGTGAGGCTGTGGCAGGGCATAGTAGGCGGCAGCGGCGACGCTCGGTTAGGGTTTAGGGTTGAAAAAGAAGTTTAGGGTATAATGGTCATTTTGTTTTTACTTTATGGTTTTTTATTAAAAGAGTGGTATTTTTTTTGGCTTTTCACTATTAGTCAACGCCGGATTTACATCGGTCAATGCCAAAAATCGGCCAAATGGGTAAAACTGCACATTTTGACAATCTTATAAGGTTATTTCTGCACTTTCAGATTTTACAAGGTCATTCATGCACTTTCTCAATCTTAAGTGCTAAAATGATCTTGACTTTAGGCTAAAACTGTCAATATAACCCTGCAATTTAAAAAGTGTCAAAATAACCCTTGACGCCGTTGATTTTTTAGTCAATGTTTGTTTGGCCGAATTATGATAAAAATATAATGTTGCTCTTGCCTTAAAAAAAATGAAAATGAGTAAAACTTTCCACACCTATCCCCTATTTTCCTCCGCCGCCGCTCACTTTTATCTCCTTCTCACTCATCGGGTTTTTGCCCGGTTGAATGAGATCTGACCCATTTGGTAACCGCCCAGCAATCCTCATAGGAAGCGGGGATCGGGTGCTCCGGGGCGAGCTTGTATTCGACGAAGATGGCAATGACGTTTTCCTCCACTACCACGGCGGCCAAGTAGTTGGTGGACTCGATGGCGAATGCGCCGCCGGGTAGTAGGCCATGAGGGGCAGTGGCGGAACAAGAGGAAAAGTTGAGCAGGGGCGGAGGAGGGGCGGAGGAGAGGGGGCTATTGTTCATTAGGGAAGTATCACTGGAGCTGGGGGCGGCCGCACCGGCTCGCCCCCTAGTTCCGCCACTGATGAGGGGAAGCTTCTCGCTCAGTTTGGCTGCGGTGGGAAGGAAGAGTTGAGCTTCGACGTTGTGCTCGGAGGAGATGATGATGTTTTGGGAAACTACGCCGTTAGGATTGCCGGAGGGAGGAGGAATGCGGGTAGATTTCATGTATTTCGCAAGGTGGCCGTCTTTGAAGACGCGGAAAAAAGGATGATTTCGAATTTTATGTCAGCGGGATCCGCTGTGGGAGTGTGGAAGCGGGAGGATTCTATTATCTTTGAGGGATTTGTTTCCTCATCTGTGACAAAAGAATATCCGAAGGTACTACAGACTAATTAATTGGATTGTATAATAAATTAAACTTAATCAAATGATAAATAAGTGAGGGCGGAGGGAGCGACGGGAGCTGCGATACGGCGGGGCGGTAGGAGAGCACTTGGTGAAGAAAAATGATTGATTTTGAAGAAGATTGATTTGTCATAACGGGTACTTTTGTCATTTTAATTACTGGTCATGCATGAATTCGTCAATGATGAAATTAGAGAGTTTGGTTATATTGGTACAAATCTTTCGAAAGTTAGGGTTATATTGGCATATACAATAATTCGTTAAATTGACACTTTCTAAGATTGCAGGATTATATTGACACTTTAAACATAAAGTCAGGGTTATAAATGTATATAATATCAAATCACCCTATTAATCATACTAATTATAAAATAATCTTTTCGTCTAAAACAAAATTTTGTGTAATAATGTATTTATAAAATTAAAATATCTTATTTTTGAGATGGTCAATACTGAATTTTTAATGGTTAGCGCTAGCAAAAATTATTTCACCACTTTTAACAAAAAAATAAAGATTATTTGGACACGTTTAAAATTTTAGGCATTATATTAATATTTTCAAAATTATATAGGATTATTTTAATATTTCACCCTATTTTATTTCACAACTCATAAAAAGTTGCACTTCTTGTAAAATAGATAGATAAAAATAGATTATTTTTTTAGTGTGATACAGCTCAAACTATATTTGCACATAGTAGTTGATATAGATGGCAGGAGCTATATTTCCCACCTCAGCTCAATTTATACTCTTACATTTTTTACACTATTCTCTATCAAAATTTAATCATATATATATATATATATATATTAGAGGTGGCAAATCAGCGGACGGGTCAAATACAAGTTGGGTAAAATGGGTAATTAAAAATATATGGGTATGACCCATTTATAATGGGTAAAAATGGGTCGGGTCAAAACGGGTTGAGTTGAAACCCGCTCAACCCGTGGGTTGAAAGTCATTCAACTCATGGGTCAAAAATGGGTAAACCCGCAAGTTTCAACCCATACATAAACCCATATGGATTTATGTATCAAATCATATGGGTAAAACCCGCGAGTTTCAACTTATATATTGACCCATATGAGTTTATATAACAACACATATGGGTAAACCCGCAGGTTTCAACCCATATATTGACTCATATGGGTTTATATACCAACCCATATGGGTTTATATACCAACCCATATGGATAAACTCGCGGGTTTTAACCCATATGGGTAAACCCGCGGTCAACCCACAAACTCAACCCGTTCAACCCATATTTTTCAACTACTCATTTGACCCATTACCCATTTTACTCATATCCATATGAGTTTAAAATTAGATAACCCGCTTGACCCGCGGGTTACGGGTCTATTTTGCCAC
>JAULKM010000012.1:12457986-12477708 GCA_032355605.1 Rubia tinctorum | reverse complement strand
ATAACAATCTAGAGCATGATAATAAGTTGCATCGTATTGTAGGTATATAAAGCACATGAGTAAGAGTGATATCTCCAGAACACAAAGAACCATATTGTGCGGCAGACGATAAAGATCCATCAGGTAGTAGAACATTAATAGAATAGGTAGCAGTAGTAATGTCAATCAGAGAACCTTTGTCACCGGTCATGTGATATGAAGCTCCCGAATCGAGAATCGAAGCTAAAATAGGCTTACCTGACCTATGGTCAGAAGGGTAATTTAATTGATTAAATAAATTAAGGGTCATACTCTGTTGGTCGTCAGACAGAGAAGGCCGAAATCAAATCGGGTAGGGGAGCTGGATCCTGGTAGTGAGGTGATGGCACCAGCGAAAAGAGCCATAACACAGTTTATATATATATTGTTTAATATATAAAGCATAAAAAATAATCTGCCAAGAGAGGACAACCAGCCGGATGCGTGATTACAAGCCCTAGAATGTTGCTAACGCGTCTCTGCACCGCACGTGGAAACACGCTCTCAGGAAAGGGAAGGCGCATTTCTGTCAAACCGCGCGTGACTTCACACACTTCTACAAGGGCCGGTACACGCGCCTTCTTCGTCTTGAGCGGGTGGCCAAACGACAAATGAGATCATCGGTCGAACGGAGGCAGACGAGATCGCCGATCGGAAGGAGGCAAACAAAATTGCCGGTCGGACGGAGACAAACCGGCATCGGCAGGTGGCAAAAAACTGTAGTTCGTCAGCTACGACCAGAGAACTGATCGGAGAAGCGATCAGCATAACTAAAGACTTGATCGGAGAACTGAGTTGAGCAGAATCTCGGTGGAAGACTGGTGGTGGACTGCGGTGGACTGGCAGTGGTGAACAACGAACTGGCAGCGGACTAATTTGAGGAATTTTTTTGTGAAAAGACAACTCGGATCGACTGCGAGTGGAGGTCATGCGCGGACGATGGTGAAAGCGTATGTAGAAAAGTTAGAACGGAAAATTTAGAGTTTTAGCTTTCAGAATTTTGGGCTCTGATACCATGATAAATTTACGGGGTAATAATTATGTGTTTGTATTCATGCTCTGGGGTACATTATATAGAAGTATACAAGACCTAAACTCAATTAAAAAAGGAATTGTAATAATTGTAATCTAATTACAATTACATATATTACTATTCCTTAATAACTAAATTGTTTTTCCCAACATATATTGCAATACTCCCTCCGTCCCAGTTTAAATTGCATAGTTGCTTTTCAGGCACTATTCTCTATCAACGTTTCACCTCATATTTGAATAGATATATGAGCAACAATATTATCATATATGGTATTTTTGATTCGTCATAACAAGTAGTTTCTAAATATCAAATTTTTATTTACCATTATTATACGTAAGTGAACATATTAACGGTCAAACTTATTTCTTGAACAGTGTGATAATGGCTGTTGTGCAATTTAAGATGGGACAGAGCGAGTACCATCTTTTGGTCTCCGGTGTCAATACCGTTTATATTCAGCAACCATCATATACAAAATGATTTGTTGGTCCCCAAAGGTGGCTTTCAAATAAAGCGAAATTATTTTCATATATGGCTGGGGATATTTTCGTAACTTTACTAATTTAAACCTCAAACATAAAAATTTCCCAAACCCTTTGCTAATCGTCGTTATGCTCGCCTCAATTTCAATCACCACCTTTGCTCCTTCCCCTGCCGAAGACCCTCTTCCTGGAGCACCTATCGTTAATGACAGCGTCGTCGTCTTCTTCCTCATCAAAGAAGAAAGATTCGTCCATTTTTTGCCTTTTCTGCTTTTCAGAGAAGAAAGATCGAACTGGAGAGGGCGCCAGAGATGTGTACGGCGTCCGGCAAGATATGACGAAGGTGCAACGAGGGCAGACGACATACAACGCAGTGAGGGCAAACGGTGAGTGGCAGTACAACAAGGGCAGCCGGCGGACGTTGGTGTAGCAGGGCAGACGACAACAGAAGGAAGAGGAGAGGGTTCAGGGGAGGAAGAAGAGGAATAATTGGGCCAAAACCCTAAGCTAAATTTTCTATTTTTAATTTATTCATTTAACAAAACAACGTTGTTTTTGTATAAGTGAAATGACATTGTTTTGTGTAATGAAGAAACAAAAAAGACACGAAATAAAAAATGGGCTGAGGGTTTTAGCCCAATTACTCCTCTTCTTCCTCCCTAAACCCACTCCTCTTCCTCCTGACGTGCCATCGTCTGCCCCTGCTACGCCGCCGTCCGCTTCCACCAGCGTCGCCAACGGAGGAGCAATTCTGCTCTTCAGGGAAGGAAAGGAGAAAAATATGCAAGTCGAGGTGTAAGCAGGCGCCGGTACATTTCTCGAGGTGTACGAGGCATCTGTACCACTGTGCTAATCTGAAGAAAAGACAAAAAATGTAAGATCTGACCGGAGTGAAAATGGGGTGATTCTGGCGGAGAAGGATCCGGATATGATCCAATTGGAGGTGGAGGCGATAACAAAATGAAGTGGACAAACGCTGCAGCGGAAGGACGACCCTCTAGCGAAGCGGCGACCAAGTAAGGGAGGCTCCTGCGGGCAAAGCTTCCTAAGAGCTCTGACGCTCCACCGACTTCGCAAAAACCCTATTTATTTTATTTCATAACTCAGGGGTTTAATAGTCATTTTACATATTTTCAGCCAATTTGCCATTGACTTTACCTGAAAACCATTTTGGGGACCAACCAAATCATTTTTGTAATTGTTTGTTACTGAATATAAGCGGTATTGGCACTGGGGACCAAACAACAATTCACTCTAAATCAATCATTCATTTGAATATTTTGGAACTCGAATTTGATAAGCGGTTGAAATTTTATATTCAAATTCTCTTAGATTAAAATATTTTTATGCCTGGATTGGTCGGTTTGGGACTCGAATTTGAGTTGGTCAAATTTTGAATTATAGGTCTGATAATCACGTCAAGTTTCAGGGTTATGTCAATCAAAATATAAGTTTAAGGGTCTAGTTCGTCGGGTCAGTTTTCAGGCCAAAATCTGTCAGATTTTGGGTTTCGGGCTTATGTTGTCGAATCAAATTTATAGTTCAGGTTGGACGAGTCGAGATATTGGTTTAGATCAGTTATATTTGTGTTTTGGGCCAAGATTTTGGGGTTGAGTTTTGGTCGGGGCTGGTAGGGTCGAGTAGGATTTCATGACCGGGATGATCAATTTTTGAATTTTGGACATGGGTTGTAGGTTAAGGTTGAGGCCCAAGTTGTCGAGTGCGGTTTTTGGCCTAGGTAGTCATGACAGCTTTCAGGCTTGAGTTGATCGAGTCAAGTTTTTGGTCTGGATCGATAATATTTTGGGTTTCAGACACGGATTGTAAGTTGGATTTCAGGCCCAAGCTGTTGGGTCGGGTTTCAAACGCGGGTTGGTAATATTTTGAATTTAAGGTTTAGGTTTTAGGGTTGACTTGTTGGTCGAGTCGGGTTTTGGATCCAGTTGGGTCATATATTGGATTTCAAGCTAGGGTTGTCGGGTCGGGTTTAAGATTTGTATTTTTGAGTTGGGATTTTGGGTCCAGGTCTATCATATTTTAGGTTACGAACTAAGGTTGTGAAGTTGAGTTCGGGTAAGGTCAGTGAAACTTCCTACTCAATTGTAGTTCATTAAGCCCTACTTCCGTCCCATTTCAAAATGCACACCTATTTTTTCACGATTTTAAAAAATCATGTTAGACCTCGATATCTCTAACCACATATAATAGTGCCACATAAAAAATTATGAACAAAATAACTTCTCATGTTCAACCAAACATAACTAAGTGCAATGTGTATTAGTTAGTGGTGAAATTAAAATGTTATTTTGAAGAAACAAATATGCTGGCACTCGAAAAATATCGGACTCGTAAGTATAAATTCGAATAATAAATAAAATTCGTAATAGTCGAAACTTAAAATAAAATTTAGAATCCTTCGTGAAAGGAATTTTTAGAATATTAAATATAAAATATTTTTGACCTATAATGAGTCTTGTAATACTGTACAAAAATCCTAAATTGAAAATAAGGAAATTGACAAAAATGAAAGCATAAAATATTATAAGGTTGTTTTTTAAAGAATGATTTTCCGTGATGATTATTATTGATGATCAGAATAATAAATAGAGTACAAGACATTAAAGTAGACTAATCCAAGTATAACTCTAAACAAGATAAAATCACATCTAATTATCTCACTGATTTATTCTAACACCCCCCTCAAGCGAAGCGTCAGATGTTCACCGACGCAAAGCTTGGATCTGAAGAACTCAAACAGCGGACAAGATAGTCCCTTGGTGAAAATGTTCGCTATCTGAAGAGAAGTGGGTATGTGCGCAACTCGAAACTTACCGGAGGCCACCAACTCCCGAACAAAGTGATAGTCGATGTCGATGTATTTCACCTGCTTGTGAGCCATTAGATTCTAAGCCAAGAAGATAGCATTATTGTTGTCACATAACAGCAAAGGAGGGACAGAGAAACTCGAAGATCACGAAGCAAGTGAGTGAGCCAAACAACCTCTGAATCAGTGTTGGCTAGAGTTCGGTACTCAGACTCAGTGCTGGAACGAGAAATTGTGGGCTGTTTCTTGGTACTCCAGGAAACAAGATTCCCACCAATAAAGACAACATAACCACAAGTAGATCGACGAGTCTCCAGACAATAGGCCCAATCAGCATCTGAATACCCCAACACCTCAGGAGCAGTAGCAGAACGAAATGTGAGGCCAAAGTGCAGAGTACCTCGAACATAACGCAGAATCCGTGTAACTACCGCAAAATGATCATCTCCGGGGTCCTGAAGAAGCTGACTGACTGTGTTGACTGAGAAAGCCAAGTCTGGATGAGTGATAGTCAAGTACTGAAGAGCTCCAACCAGTGAACGATACAGAGTCGGATTCCGGAACGGAAGACTAGTAGAGCTGTGCAACTGAGAATCTGACACAAAAGGAGTAGAAACCGGAGAAGCATCTAACATCCTTGCTCGAGTCAATGTCCCGAGCATACTTTGCCTGAACAAGAAGTACACCTGAAGATGTGGGTGTTACTTCAAGGCCAAGAAAGTAATGAAGGGCGCCAAGGTCCTTAATCGCAAACTCGCGGTGTGTCCGATCAATAAACTATCGAAGGAGAGTCGAGTCATTGTCTGTGAGAATAACAGAAGATATAGCAAGGAAGACCCTCTGGAAAAGACGAACAAAGACGTGTCAGCAGAGCTGCACCGTAACCCGAGCTGAGTCAAATAAGTGCTGAAGCACTGGAACCATACTCGGGGAGCCTGCTTAAGGCCATAAATAGCCTTCTGCAAGCGACGAACACAGTCTGGATAAACAGGATACTGGTAACCAACTGGTTGCTTCATGTAGACTGAAGAATCAAGAACACCATTGAGGAAGGCGTTCATGACATCTACTGATGAAGCGGCCACACATGCATGGTAGCAATGGCAAGAATCGTCCGGATGGTGGATGCTTTGACCACATGACTGAAAGTTTGGTCAAAATTGAACCCCGGAATCTGCGAGAAACCTTGTGCCACAAGTCCAGCCTTATGACGCTCAACTGTACAATCTGGTCGATACTTCAGCTGATAAACCCATTTGGAGCTAACAATGTTAGCGTCTGAAGGGCGAGGCACCAAATCCCAAGTGTGCTGACCACGAAGAGCCGTCATCTCGTCATCCATGACGGTAACCCAAACTGGATCCTGAAGAACAATGCGATAATCTGTTGGCTCAGACTGAGCAAGCAAAGCAGCAGTAAGACCATGAGCAATAATATCTGAATAATCTCTGCGCTAAATAGCTCCAGTCGCCGATCGAGTGACCATGCGATGAGTGTGGGTCCGAGGAAGAGAGACTGGAGGAGTAGAACCAACTGAGGAGGCTAGTGAAGAAGCAGCCGAGCTGGGCGGAGACTGAACAGGCGGACTGACCGGCGGAGAGGCAGAAGGCGCCTGCGAGGTGTTGTGGCGGATCTGTGGCACAGATGGAGCAAGGGACTGAAGGAGATGTAGTCGGAATAGGAGCAACTGAAGACAAAAGAGGTGCCGAATAAGGATCAACAAATGCATAAACATCTAACACGGAAGGTGGAGAACCATTCGCTGAAGAAATGGATGGGGCGAATGGAAAGAACGTCTCATCAAAATGAGCATGCCGAGTGACATAGATTCTACTAGTAGTGCGATCAAGACACCGAAAACCTTTATAAAGCAAGTTGTAGCCAATAAAAACACAGGGAATACTACGAGGGGACAGCTTGTGGTCGGAAAATGGGCGAACGAACGGGAAGACCCGACAACCAAAGGTATGAAAATTGGTATATATGGGTAATCGACCGTTAAGAACCTCATATGGTGATCGTCCTCCAAGAACAGGAGTAGGGAACCAATTGATGGTATAAGTGGTTGCAGCAAAGACATTGGGTCATTGGGAGAAAGGGACATGAGAGTGATACAACATAGACAAACCCATCTCAATAATGTGGCGGTGCTTGCGCTCAGCCCGACCATTCTGCTCCGGAGTATATGGGCTAGAAATATGATGATGAATGCACTTTGTCTGAAAGTGAGAGCGTAAGCGACTATTTAGAAACCCAGTCCCTCCATCACTCTTAAACACCTTAATGGTACACGAGAACCGATTCTCCACAAAAGCCTCAAATTGGCGATAAATATCCCAGATATCAGACTTTCGGCTCATTGGATAAAACCACGAGAGCCGGGAATAATCATCAATGAAAATAGCATAGTAAGTGAAACCATCAGCAGATAAAATATGGGAAGACCCCCATAAATCACAATGGACCAGATCAAGTACCCTATCGGCATGTTTATCATTTGAATGAAAAGATAAATGTTTCCCTTTAGCTTGTTCATATGCTATACAAAGGGTGAGTTGAGGCAGAACCGATGAGACAACTAAGGATCCAAAAACATGCAAATCAGAAATAACGGAATGCGGAACATGACCGATTCTAGCATGCCAAGTTTCAAAAGATGCACGCGACTAATTGGACTCCACAGTAGACAGTAAAGCAGATGCACCATAGTCTAAAACATAAACCTCATTTTCAATGTGACCATGACTCAAGGTTTCACTAGTAATTTTATGCCAAATAGTAAATGATCGATCATTAAAAAAAACAACAACATTTAAATACCTAATTAATTTTCTAATCGAAAGCAAATTTTTAGTGATGTCAGGCACAATGAGCACATCATAAAGAGACATAGATTTATAGATCCGAGAATTACCAACATGAGTAACAAGAAGTTGAGAACCATTACCAACATATACGCTAGAAGAACCATGATAAGGTGCGACATGATCAACAACAGCAGAGGACGATGCCATATGTTTTGTGGTGCCAGAATCTACAATCCATTTGGAGCCACTGTGCTTAAAAAGACCACCAAAATGTGCCATAATGCTAGGAAAATTCAGAAATAATGAATGGCGCTTGAACAGATGCGCAGGAGAGCATCTCGCACGTGGTCTGACGCGCAGGATGACAAAACGTACGTGGAGTGACGCGCTGATGGAGGGACGCGCGGATGTGGGCTGATGGAGTGTGTATCTCACGCGCCAAGTTTGCTGAGCCGAACGTCGGACAAGACCTGAAGTCGACGATAACTTTTGATGCCAGAGACAAGACCTGAAGTCGGCCAAAAATGACGTTGGCGCCGGGAGTTGCTGACGGACAATTGGATTTCTGAACACACCGACTGCTCGTAGATGCGCCGCTGGAGGACCGAAAAACACTGGAGAATCGAAAACTTGTCGCCGGAAATTGGCCGCTGAAAACGCCAAAGGATTGGAAAGGCGGGGAAACTGGAGCGAGGCGCCAAAAAGTGGAGGGAGAGACGCCAGAAGAGACTGCCGGAGGTCATCGAAAAATATCGCCAGAGGTGCCGGAAGTTGGCCAGCGACAGGCGTCGGTCTGTTCGGCGGAAAAAGAGAGTGGGGGAGGGAGGCGATTTTTTTTAGTGTTTTGGGTTTAGGATCGGAACTTGTTCTGATACCATGAAAGAATGGTTTTCCGTGATGATTATTATTGATGATCAGAAGAATAAATAGAGTACAAGACATAAAAGTATACTAGTCCAAATATAACTCTAAATAAGATAAAATCAAATATAATCATCTGACTGATTTAATCTAATAGTTTTGATGCTTAAAACCATCTTGAATGGCAAGAAAAAACCATTTTATTCTCCGTTTTCCTTTTCAATAAAAGAAGAAGAAGTATTGCAATAATTATTCGGACACTAAATATTATATCTGTATTGAAACAGACGATTGTTTGCGAAGATAGGGATAAAAACAAAGTTTTTTACATACCGTACGCTAATAACGAGCATTTGAGTGTCTGTGCTCATGCATCAGGCAACTAAAATCTACTATTTGTAGTGTGTGGCTTTTTCGAAAATGTGACGAAAAAAAAAGTTGTTGAAAGGCAATCTTTTCCTTCTTTTCAGGCAAAAAGAGAAGCCAGCAAAATTTAACAAACAGTAATCAAACACTAGATTTATCTTAATTAATTATGTTTCTTTTTGATTAATTTTCTATTTAGGGGTACATATTTTAATCCAAGTAAAGCTATGTGATAATTAGGTTGTTGGTGAAAATTATTATGTGTCATGCATCATGTTGTCCCTTTGCTACCTAGACTAGACGATTATGTTATAATTTTTTTTTAAAAAAATAAATAAACCATCAATCAATTCGTGATACTGGAAGTATGCCTACTAACGTTTGAAATGGCTGGAAACAACATATAATTTACGTATTTGATTATGGGATAATTAATTATAATGTTGTTTCCGATAATATTAACTAGCCCCAAACGAAAGTCAAGTAACTGCTTAAAATGAAGCACAATTCACGCATCAATCCATCACATCATTGGGGAATCTGCAACACCAACAATACTAAGGATACGAATATATTCGTCGTCCAAAATTGTAAGCATCTTGAAAAATGCAAACACATGCATTCAAATAACTAAGACCACAAGCATAAACCAACTAATATCACCACATACATACAATTTATATAACCAGTTCGGCAACAATATATCGATTTGAGAAAAATAGAGATTATTATAGAGACAATATTATAATCGATCAAATCGAAAATCAGTATTGAAGATCAATAGATTTCACAGTCATTCAATAACTTGCACATTCAATCAAACAAATCATAGTTGTCCAACATCTCCCCATCATTGATATATGGGAACAACTCAAAGAAAGAAAATTAAATGAATACAGAGAAGGAGATTGCCAACTACTTTTCATAAAATCTTGCTTTAAACCGTGTAACGGTTAGACGTGCTATTTTATAGTTTATGTAATTAATGAGGTTATTTGATGTTCATTTTTATTTATTGCTACGATTTTTCTATAATTTTTAAAACTCTTAAAAGTATTGTTATGTATAGTATATAATTATAATTTCCTCTCAATGGTATTGAAATGAGGTTTATTATAATTGGTATAATCGTTAATCGGTCTAACAAGATACTTTTCCATTCCCTTTTCTTTATAAAAATATTAAATAAATGAGATATATACAAATATAACCCTATATACTTTAGTAAGTACACATATAATCCTGAGATATTTTTTAGTGCAAAAATAACCCCGACTACTTTTCATAAGTGCAAACATAACACTAAACACCATATTCCGGCGTTGATCAGTCATTTCCATCCATTGACCGACTGAAAATGACCAAATGCCCTTCGAGAAAAATACAATTTTTTGAAAGACCAAAATGCTCTTCTGCCACCTCATTTACTGCTAGGTTTCCGCCACCACCTCCCCCGTTGTTATGCCGGCCGAACTTAATCCACCCATTTTCTCCTCCACAACCACCTTCACCTTCCCCATTATCCGCCCATGTCCGACGAAGAGGGGCCTACTCCGCCATCGATCCTCCTCCTACCAGCGCCACCCTCAAGCACCCACACTTCGGCGTTTCCGACCCGAGAAGATTGCTGGTCGAAGGACGCAACTCACGCTCTAATTGACGCTAGGGGGTCCCACTACTTGCAGCTCAACTGCGACAACCCTTCAATCAGGCTCTAATCCTCCAACACCACCACTGACTCACCAAACCAAACCAACACATCCCATGCTTTCCAAGTTAGTTGATAGGGATCCTTCATAAAACCTAGCATAACTATGAGTCTGTGATCAAAATCGATGCCCTCACTGTAAACCTACTCACAATGCACAGTAGTCGGTGCCTCTGCGCAGCTCCGAGAGGCCGGAAACACGGCAAGAGGAATAGTGATCCATCTGCCACTCACGAGCTAGATAGTGGACGATAGTGGAGGGTAGGAGAGAGAATGAACGGAGGGCGGTAGAAAAGTCGCGACGGATGTCTGGGGGCGCTGATCGGGGGCGAGAGAGGGAGGTGCCGATCGGAGAGATGGAAGAGGGAGGGAGGCGCTGATCGGAAGCGGTGGGAGGTGAGAATGAAAAATAAATAAATGAAAATTATGAGGGATAACAAATTTCATATTTTCCTCTTTTTTTAATAGGGGTGAAATGGTTTTTTCACTGAATTTCTGCCTAAATCTGTCGGAATGGATATATCTGCACTTTAAATTATCACAGAATTATATTTACACTTATATGATTATGTTGGGTTATATATGCAATTCACTCTAAATAAATCATCCCAATCATTGCTCCTTTCTTATCAACAAATAGGGTAATAATTTACATTTCCAATTGTGTGTTCTACAAACAAACACTCGGCCCATTTAGGATTTTAAAGCCCATAGTGCAAACTTCAGTGGAAAAAAGCGGGTCGATTAATTAATACAGTACGAATTTTGTTTTACTGCATGTAAAACACAACGGCTCATTAGCTCAGTTGGTTAGAGCGTCGTGCTAATAACGCGAAGGTCGCAGGTTCGAGACCTGCATGGGCCATTTCTTTCTCCTTTCACCTTTTATTTTATTATTTTTTATGAAGAAGCGTTACTGGGCCGGAACTCGTATCTAGACTGGGCCTATTTAACTATTGGCTTTTAATGGAGGAAACATCATTGGGCCAAAAACGTAACTCATCAGTTTGATTTATTTTTTCCCTCCAGTATTGACAATACAGCTATTCCACCGGAATCATAAAATCCCAAATCCCACCTTAACTGTGTTGCTCCGCCACCGACGGCCACCGAGAACCGCCGCTGCACCACCGACGGCGACGAGCTCTGTCAAGGACTCTCGGCATGCATCTGCCAAGCTTCTGCGTTTCTATGCTTTCATAAGGTAAAGTTTTCAGTGATTTATTAGGTAAGATTCAATCAAATCAAATGTTTGATTTCTGCGTCAAAATTAGTTTATTTGGTGATTTATTTCTTTATGTATGTAAGCTTTGTTTATTCGAATATGTTAAAATTGGGGTTTGCCAGAAAACAAAGAACCCGAGAAATTACAGAGCAATAAAAGGGATGTTGTATATCCTAGGATTAGGATTAGGGGACGAGAAAGACACCACTCTAAAGGGACTTGAAGCTGTCCAAAGATGTCAGAAAGTGTTCATAGAAGCCTACACTTCTCTTCTCTCATTTGGGGTTTCCTTAGACGGGCTTTCCACCCTGGTAATTCAGCTCTTTCTTTTCAACAAATTGGCAATCCTTTTGCATTTTGTAGCCGAGATGATTGTGTAAAGTTGCCACCTTTTTGCAGGAAAAGCTATATGGTAAGCCTATTACAGTCGCGGACGGGGAAACTGTAGAGGAGAAGTCAGATGATATTATCTCAGAAGCTGCCTCCTCAGATGTAGCTTTTCTTGTTGTTGGAGACCCTTTTGGGTACTCTTTCTAATTCCCTAATATTTCAATTATATTTCCTAAGTGAAGACAATGTTTGGTACAGCTATACTTAGAAGCAATGTTAGGCTCCAGCTTTTACTTTCATCCAAAAATGACTTCTGCTTTTTAAAATAGGCCGCTTTTAGCAGTTTACCGAACACCAAAATATGCTTAGCTTACAAGCAAAAGAGCTTATCCTGCCAAATGACCCTTAGTTGTGTGTTTACCTGAACAGTTTTTACTTCTCGTGCTTTGTATGGTGTGGTTGTTTGCAGAGCTACAACGCACACTGATCTTGTTGTTAGGGCAAAAAATTTGGGTAGAGGTGAAGGTTGTGCATAATGCATCCATAAGGAATGCTATTGGAGTGTGCGGATTGCAGCTCTATCGTTATGGGGAGACGGTATCCATTCCGTTCTTCACTGATTCGTGGAGGCCGGATAGTTTTTATGAGAAGATTCATAGAAACAGAAAGCTGGGATTGCCGCTCTCTGCTTGTTAGGTAAAATGTACTTCCTTTTACAGGTTCTCATTGGTATGAATGCTTGAGTGCAAAGGTTATGATCACTGTGTTCTTTGATTAAATGTTGTTCTTCTGATAGTTGGCTAAGTTAGATTCAGGGTTCAGTTACGTGCTTTAACTAAATCCTGGTAACCTTAGAAATGAATTGTTGCAAAAATGAAAAACATTTTTATATGGCGATTTGCTTGTAGGGTTCACTTACATGTCTTTGTAACTTGCAATGAAACGGTTTTCTCTATTGTCAAGTTACATATGTCTTTTGTTCAGCTCTAACGTTATTCTTAACATTTCACTATCCCATAGTTTCGATCTTCAATATCTGTAATTACGGTGTGCTAAGTGTGCGAATTCTGCTTTTGCTGATATTAAAGTTAGAGAGACCCCCCCTTAAGTCCTTGTGCAGGTTGGTTGAAGATTCATATTGAGAATCATCATTTCGAGTGAAAACTTATTTGTTTCTGTCAGTTGTATGCTCGAGCAATTTACCGTTTCCCTATTCTTGTTCCACAGAGGGAAGAAAGAGTATGAGCCTGCAAGGTTTATGACGATAGTCGATAAGCATTGCAATCGAGCAGATTTTAGAAATAGAACAGAACCGTCAAGAGAATGGTAGGTGAAAATTCATCATTTCATTACATTCAGTTGGCTTCATGCTCAGGTTTCATTTCTGTCCAAATTCAGCTTACAATGACAAGACTAGATGCATTGGTTTTACGCGAATTGGTGGCGAAGATCAAATGATTGTTTCTGGTTCGATGAAGCAATTGTCCGAGGTTGACTTTGGTCCCCCGTTGCACTGCCTTGTAATTGCAGGCGATACCCATCCAGTAGAAGAACTGCTCGACTTCTATGAACTAGATAAGATTAAGAGCCAATCTTCATGAATTTTCAAAACTACATTAGCTAGTGGACTGTTACATTTTATGACTGATTTGTGCTACATCAGTTATTTTCTTGATTCATTTTGATGGATACAGTGAACTACGACACAATATGAATCACATATCTCTCATTGAGTTAAGTGGAGGCAACTAGCTTCATTTATAAGTGAAGAACTAGGATATAACTTGAATGTGGCTTATAAGCAAAATATGTTCCCTAATAAAAAAAATTATCAGAGTAAAGTGCATTAATGCCTCCTGGTTTCTTATTTAGTGTTTCCCCTCATTTTTTTAAAAGTGTATATATACCTACAATTCCTTGTTTGTGCAAACATACCCTTCAAATTTTCAAAAGCTGATATCTGACTATCAGGGTATATGTGTACTTTCGAAAAAACAGGGAAGGTTATATGTGCACTTTTGAAAAAATGGGAGGGGTACATGTGCACTTTTGAAAAACTATGGGACATATGTGCATTAAACAAAGAACTCGAGACATATGAATTCACTTAACTCTGTTTATTAAGTATGTATTAATTTAATTCAAAATAAACGGTTTCTTAACACTTTAACAAATATTAAAATGTGTTTAGCTTATGAGGTTTGCCAAACACATGTTTAGTTCGATCACATCCGATCTTGGCCTGGGACCAACATACTAACGTGAAATGAAATAGGGATTGTGCGCCCTGAACATGAAACAATTTAGTGACAATCCTAAAATTAATGAGAATGAGAATACCCTTTCAAAGAAAAAAAAAACATGAATGAAAGAGTGAAGGAAGAACCACCTGTTGACTGAGTTTGACTTGGGGGAAGTCAGGTGGGTGTCAGATGAGTTTAGGATTTGTCAAGAATTTTGTGGACCGCATGATCAATTCCTCAACACGTTCCTAGACCGTTGATGGCGTGCTGGCCCCACCTGCCGCTAATCATTACACACCTGACACCACCGTTTTTTGTTGATTAATTAAGGAACATTTTGAAGACAATAAATTTCGACTCCCTCAAACTTTCCACAATTAGGTTGATTAATGATTAATTAATGTTCACTAATATTTTCCCATAAATTTAATTTAATTATTATTATTTTTCATTGAATATATATTAGACCAGTTCAGTTCAATTCAATTCAATTCAATTCAGATCAATATAAATTTAAATGGATTAAATTTAACCTAATTTAACCATACATTATTATTTTTCAACACACCTTTCCATTAGTTAGGAGTATGTAATATCGACAACACATCATACTGGAAACTTCCCTAATTTGTGAATTGAGATGGAACATGCTACTGGAACAAAAGAGCAACTATTCATGACAAAATCTCCACCCCGAAGAAGAGGTGACATGAGGTTATTTTAGTCTAATTTGTATCTAAGTAAAGAAAAGAAAAGAAAAGAAAATATAAATATAAATATAAATAAAATAACATATATTATACAAATATATTCAGGCTTGTGATCAAGTTGTTGAAAGATAAAATAATTTAAATAAATAAAATAAAATATTTATATTAATGCAAATATGTTTGTACCTATGCAGTGTCGGCAATACCTTGATTGGCAGTAGAAACGGCGAAGGTGGTGGAAATACGGTGACAGAAACAAAGTGCATTTTTATCTTTCAAATATTATGTCAGGCTAAAAGGGCATTTTGATCATTTCAGGTCAGTCAACAGACGAATCTGACCAATCAATGCATGGATATAATTTGTAGAGTTATATTTGCACTTGTGTAAAGTAACTAAGATTATTTTTGCACTAATTTTTTTTTCATATTATATGTGCATTTAATGAAATATATAGAGTTATATTCGTATATATTTTTGAAAAATTGCAACTGGACAAAGTTTTGGGAAAAACGATCTTTCCATAGTCTTATGGAAAGACGGAGTTTAATTATAATAATAAAAGGTAAAATGTCTTTGTTGCAATATTAAAGTTTTATTATGCAACGTATATTAGCTATAAATTTTATAATCCGGTTCATACAACCCGAAAATTTTATCTTAATTTCTTCTAATTTACACTTTAAACCTGGTCTTTCCATGACTTATGGAAATACTGTCTTTCAAGAGACGGACTCTAATAATATTAAAATTTTATTATGCAACGTGTAATAGTTATAAAGTTTATAACTCAATTCATGTTATCAGAAAATTTATCTTTATTTATCTAATTTACATTTTAAATATTAATTTTTTCATAATTTATGGAAATATTGTTTTTCAAAAGACAAATTCATAAAATAATTGTAAAAAAAAGGAATTTAATATGGATTGCAATTGTGTTTTTTTTAAGGGAGTGCAATAGTTAAAGATAAGCGAGTGTTTTATAAAACATTAAGTTAGTTTTACATCTCGACTTCTTAAAAGCAATTGTATTTCACAAATTATTATTTTTGTTCATGCAGGAGTTGTGTGTTCAATATCAAATGGATATTTTGAATAGCATATTTGATCATGAGTACGTCTATTAAAATACGATATTTCCATAAGTCATGGAAAGACCAAAGTTGAAAGTGTAAATTTGAAAAAATGAAGATAATTTTTTTGGTTGTATGAATCGGGTTATAAACTTTATAACTATTATACGTTGCATAATAAATTTTTAATATTGCAACTAAAATCTTTTACCTTTTATTATTCTAACTCTCATCTTTCCATAAACTTATGGAAAGACGGTCTTTCCCAAGATTTTGTCCTTGATCATACTGTTCAAATTATTGCTGAATACTATTTTAAATTTATGTGATTATTTTATTTTTAAAAGACAAAATTTTGGGAAAGACCATTTTTCCATAGGTATATGGAAAGACGGAGTTGAATTGAGATTATATAAAGGTAAAATATTTTATTTACAACATTAAAATTTTATTATGCAACATTTAAAAGTGATAGGTTTATAACCTGATTAATACAACCCAAAATTTTTATTTTGGTTTCTTCAAATTTACAGTTTAAACCTTGGTTTTTTTTCATAACTTATGTAAAGATCGTCTTTCAAGAAACGAACTCTTTTTAAAATTGATAAATAAGCAAAAATAAATCATCTTGAAATAGTTATACATACTTAATTGAAAATTTATACTTAAAAACAAAAGGTTAACATGTACTTATTTTACGTGATCTTTGATATAATTCATGTTAGTTTCAATTAAACGTATCGAGTAAATCATTGTAAAATTTTAAAAAGTACTTGCATAATTTTTTTAAATAACTGAAAAGGATAGTAATTTTTTTATCTTATAATTGAACTACCATGTTCGGTAATCTTTGGAGAATAATTTGTTTTTCAAACTATTTTGGATATCAAACTTTCAAAATGGACATGTTAGAACTATTCCATTTGATCACGTTAAGTATTAAACATATGTTGTTAAGTGCATATTCGTGTCAAACATGAGGGTAAAAACGACTTTTCAATGGGGAGGTCTATGACTTTGTCAATGTTTATAGTTCATACTATAAGTACCGGTCGTGCATTTTAAAACCGAAGGCATGGGGTTTTTTAGGTCCCTTGTACGAAGGTTTTTAAAGAAAATTGAGCCCTAAAAACTTTGAGTTAGAAAATAGAAAAGGTCAACCAAATAAATTCCAGTGTTGAACTGGTAAAAAATAAATTAAAATGACAAATAAAATATAAAATAAATAAATATGAAGAGTTCTAGAAAATTGGGCCATAACAAAATTGGGCCCTGTACGGGCACACGACCAGCACTTCCCTTGGTCCAGCTATGACACAAATACCTTTCAAAACATCAACACCACCATCTTTTAATAAGTGATGTTGAATGATGTTATATTATAGTTGTGATTTTTTTTTGTTGTGGGCCCTTTTACAACTTTGAGAGGCTGGTGAAGAAGATCAAATGCTCGTCCTCTATGGACGACCGCAACGGAGGGTGGGGTTGAATGTAGGCACACCAATTGCATGGTGAAAATTTTGGAGGCTCGTAGGGGCGTTAGAGTCTGTAATTAAAAGTTGTGATGAAATTTTTTAGAGGTACCGTATGATGTTAATAATTGTCTCATGAATCAGAGGGTGCATTAAAATGCTGTAAAAGGTAAGATTGATCTCGTGTCGTGACCATGTCGATTCTCAGCCCCTCCCTCAATTGAGGATGGTGGTCGAGCATAAGCACAACAATTGTTCGGTGGAAGCTGCAATGACAGCGAGGTTTTGTTTGATTTATATTCAATTTTATGTTTGATTTTGGTTCGGTTTATGTTTGATTTTGAGTTTTTGTGTTTGAAATTTATTTGTTGATTGCCGAAGTTCATCTGTTTAGTTGGTGGCGGTGGTGTTAATAGTTGGCGGTGGTGTTAATAGTTGGAGATGGATGGAGATGAAAAAGTACTCCCTCCGTTTCACTGGAATTGACATGGTAGCCTTAGGTGCTTGGATTTAAGTGAATGAAATTGAATTTAGAAAGAGAAAAGTAGAATGAGTGGATGAAATTGAACGAATTTTGCCGTAAAAGGAAAGTGTGTCAAATGCACAAAAACAACCAAAAAAGGAAAGTGTGTCACTTCCAATGAAACGAGTATTTTTGATTGAAGAGGTGAAAAAGGTAAAATGAGATTATTATACTTTTATTCTTCGAATTCTCCAGCAATATTTTATCTCTCCGAATCTGTCGACTAACAGATTGATCAGAAAGAAGTAATGATTTTTTTGTTCTAAATCTTTCTTATAACCTTTTAATTTAGATATTTTGTTTTCATGACTTATGGAAAATCGTGTTTCAAGAGACGCACTCTTTAACAGATGAGCCACCTCTCCCCAGAAATTCTAGCACGCTTATAATATGCCTTTGTCCAGCTTAAAAGTGACGCCAACCTAAAATATCCCCATATGTACAACTAGGACCGATCGAGCTTTTCACTCTCTCACACAAAGACATACACTCTCAGAACTCAGCCGCGAGCCGGCCGCCTGCGATAAATTGTTCTTCTTCCGCTTGCTTCTTCCTTAATCGGTGATTATCCTATTTCTCCTTTCTGTTTTCTCTCATGATATTGTGTTTACTCAGGTACGTGCTAGAGCAGCTGTTTCATGAATTTGCGTGGGAATTTCAATTCCAAGTGTACTTGTTATGTGTTTAGTTTCTTCACCTGGAATGATAGAATGATGATTAATCCTCTGTGTTATTGGACTGGGTTGGATCCATGATAAATTTAGGTTTCTTGTTGTGAATTTGCTCAATAGTTAGATCTAGGGTTTCATCGAGGAACTTATTGGATTCCTTGGGTATTTGTTTTGCGGTTTATGTTGAGGGCATTACGTGGCTAAGAGGTAGATTTATCCTTGGTTTCTCAGAAGGTGAATAGAAAAGATGTCCACGCCAGCTAGGAAGAGGCTAATGAGGGATTTTAGACGGCTGCAGCAGGACCCTCCTGCAGGCATTAGCGGTGCTCCTTACGACAATAATATTATGCTTTGGAACGCTGTTATATTTGGGTGAGTATAATTTTATTCACTTAGGTAGCACCTTACGCTAAAGTTTTCTCTTGATATCTGTCTGTCTGTTTATTTTCTAACATTTTTGTTTTCTTATGCAGCCCTGATGACACCCCTTGGGATGGTGGTAAGTTACCTTTTTTTAGCAGCATTATTTTTATTTGCAAACCCATTGCTGCAGTAATTCTAATCTGCTACTAGTTGCATACTTTTTCAGACGTGTTTTACGTAAAGATTTATTCTCTGCACTGTGTTAAATATATGCAACCACTGCTTCACTAGTTTTCATATGATACTAGTTGTACACTGTTTAGTGGTTTAAATCTGAGTAAAACTCATCAGCCAGTACCTTATGTTTAGGCTTTATGTAATGCCCGTCTTTTCAATGAATGAGTGAATCCAGTGCGTGCATGTATGACAAGGTTCAAAGATATTTACAGAATCTTTTAGCTTTTTTTTTTGGGTGAGGCCAAAATGCTTTAATTACTTAATACATGGAGTGAGATCTGGATGATTCCGTGTTCCCATCTGCTGCAGTTTTTTGCTGGTAATATCCTACATTTATTACAAATAAAGTTGCCATCCTTTTAACCTATCAGCATGGTGTTTGGTTTTCGACATGGCCTAGTGGTTAAACCATGATTGCTTTTCCTCTCTCTTTTCACACAAG
This sequence comes from Rubia tinctorum, assembly GCA_032355605.1. NCBI lineage: Eukaryota > Viridiplantae > Streptophyta > Magnoliopsida > Gentianales > Rubiaceae > Rubia > Rubia tinctorum. The sequence continues at coordinate 12,458,314 of JAULKM010000012.1, read as the reverse complement.
AGTTGTCATGGGAATGCTTAGGACTGTAATGTGCTTCTGTTCCTATCCTTTTAAAAAAATTCAATGTGAACAAATTTTTTCTCATATCCATGTGTTAACTGTTAGTACGGTATCACTATCCACACACAGAAATAGGCTATTACTTGTTTTTTATTTGTCAAGGGTATTATGTTGGGGTAAAATTATATAATGGTTTTACATATGTTGCAGCTTGCTTCACTTGTATTTCGTACTTGGTTTGGTTGTTTATGTTTTTGTTATAGGTACGTTTAGATTGACACTGCAATTTAGTGAGGACTACCCAAACAAGCCTCCAGTTGTGAAGTTC
>JAULKM010000012.1:12371322-12381673 GCA_032355605.1 Rubia tinctorum | reverse complement strand
ATTTGCTGACTGTGTTCCAACATGGTAAGTTTCTTCTTCTTTACCATAAGTTCACAAATTGCCAATCAATTAAAGTCTTAACCACACGTGTCTTTACCAATACTTCCATAAATAAATTCACCACACGTGACTTTACAGTCATCACTCAAACTCTGAATTTTGGAATCATCAAGCTCAATAATATCATCTAAGATGTCAAGCAACAAGCCTCTCCTGGTATATACCTGAGATACGCTACACCACGAACAAAGGCAAAAGTAAGAAGTTATTGTGAGGCTTTTGAATAATTTACGGGCAAGAGTTGTCTTCCCCAGACCAGGCATTCCAACAATGGAGACAATGTCAAGCTGCTTACAGTGCTTAGTCCCTCTCTGGAGTCGGTTTCTTATCTTTTCCACTTCATCATCAAAACCAACCATCTCTTCTTCTTCATCTGGAGAATGCATCCTCGAGGAAAGAGTTGTGAACGAGCTATTGAAGTTAATCTGAACCTTCTCTTCTTCATCATTCTTAGAAGCCTGGTCTATTATGTCCTCACAAATTTGCGAGGCCTCTATCTTCAGAAGCTTAATCTCATCTACCACCTCAGAAAGCGACAAGACATAAAACCAAGCCGGTCCTGTGCACACAACGAGGGAATCGACGAGGAACTCTGCCTTGTGCGACACATTCACTATTAGTTCCTCCATTTGTTTAAGCTCCCTGACCTCGACATTCTTCCGCCGCTCCAAGGCATCCCCAAGCAAGGACCTCAACATTAGTAGCTAACTCAGTATTGCTTCAGTTTCAAGTTTCACGGGGGCAAGTCTATCAGCCTTATTGTGAAGCAACAGTTCCAAATTTTGCAAGAAAAAATCAACAAAACCCAACTTGAGAGTCCTGGGGAAATGCCATGATGAGTTTCTTGGAATAATGTCTTGTCTAATATCAGCCTTCATAATGCTTGTGCAATTCAGTAGTTCACTGATCAGAACATTCAATTTGTCCGACATGATTTCATCCTTAGATTTTGCGGACTGAACGATAGAGTTTACCTCCTCGGCCGAACATCCAATCTGTGCCAACAGACAGATTACAAAACCTTCCAAGCTGCGCACAATACTCCTCAGTAGGAGAAGTAAACACCAGGATGTTTTCCACAAATCGCAGCTCTCTCACAAGAATGACAGTACGATCATCTAACTCCTCGGTCCTGAAGTCACTGAGCAGACAATCCACAGCCCCCAACACCTGAAATTCAATGCCAGCAGCGCTTTGATCTTCCAAACTAGATGCTCTCAGGACTCGAGAATACGCTGTTCTGATCTTAGGCATAAAGAACCTGATCTTCCTAAGAAAATCAGCAAGAATGGTCCTCATCCCCATCCCCACATCCAAATATATCTCTCCTTCACCTTCAAACCAGCAAATGCAACAAACAAACAGCGCATTCTCACACAGAATTTCGATAAAATTCAGCAGATTATCCGAATCAGTTGTTAACAACGCAAGGCCATTTCTGAACAACGCTAGGCTCCCATAGATAGCTAGGCCTTCTCCCTTAAATTCGCCGCGCAACAAACTCTTCATGTTTTCTAGGAGAGGATCCAGCAGTTTATTTACAAGGTCGCCAATCACCAACCCTCCACCGGTACCGAAAAAGGAAGACATTGAATGAACTTTCATATAGAATCTACAGTGCTGCACTATTCTTGTACTAAGCATTCGGATCTTAACCAACAGATTGTTAATTAGGGTTGAATGCATCTTACCAGTACCATGACTTCCTGGTTGGAGAAGGTCGGAGAATTCGAGGAGTGCGTTTGTTACGTGTGTTTCAACGGCTTGAACCCAATCGATGTAAACTGTTGTTCTAGTCCACCTGTCTGCCCATCGGAAAATCGTTCTGATTAGCTTCAGGTGAACTTTAAGGGTTTGAACTTCAGGAGAACAGTGCTGGTTGTTTATGCAAATCCAAAATCCGAAAAGAATTGTGGACTCTTCTTTGTTATAGAAAAAATAAGAAAAAAAGTGTTGACTCTTAATGTGAAACCGTTTTTATGCCATTTTCCCAGCCCACCCCGTTGTTATATCTTGAGTTGACTAAGCTTCTTCTGATCCTATCATCAAAGCAATCTCAAAATCTGGTTTGAGAAAATGAGTTTAAAGCATTTTGATGATTTGCTGAAGCTGCTCTGTGAGCTGGAGAAGGAAGACCAGAGCTGTGGAGAGAGTGAAGGACTTCTGTCGGACCAGGCTCTGGATGAGTGGATCCTTAAAGTTGAGCTCAGGTTTCTCAGAGTGATGATCAAATGGGTGAACACCAGGTCTAATGGTCTCACCCTAGATATATCCTGGGTTTCCGCCATCGAAACCCATGTCACAAATGCATTTCTTGATTTTCAGCAGCCTTATGAAACCAGAGATTATGTTCCAATGGCTATTATAGTGGTGAATTTGAGTACCAGCATTGCAATGCATAAGAAGAGCATTGCATCCTTCTGCAAATTCTACATCAGAGAGGGCCGGCACGATGTCCTCATGGCTAACGGAGATGTATTGATTCGTGATCCTGTTGCAGAGATTCTTGATCCTCCGCTGGTTAATATGGATCTTCTCATTGTTTGCACTACCATGCAGCCGCTGAAGGAGCAGCTCCAAGTTCTCCAAGAGAGGCTAACATTCATCAGAAACTGTTTAGCAGCAAGGACATCAGGCGAAGATTTGTGCACGGGCGAATGGTCTGGAGGTGTGTTTTACTTGGTTGAACTTATCTTCGAGCATGCATTATTCGTTTGTTCCCTGTGTTGGTGGGAGGAGGCCGAATACATTGATCATTTGGAGGTTTTAGTCGCGGATTTACTCGTGGAGATCCAAGACACTGAGCCTTATCTCAGGCGCCAGTATTCTGATGATGTTAAAGCATCTGGCTTGGAAATTCAGAAAGCTGCTGGGGTTGATTTGCAAGCTTTAAGGGCATTGGATGGTCTGGATGGGGATCTAATCGACTGTATAAATTCAAGTACTGATGAGCACCTGTATCGTACTGAAATCGATCACATTAGAGCTCTTATGAAAGAGATACCCTTGGTGAAATATTTTCTGATGGAAGGTATACAAAAGGAGTTTTGCAGCGAGTTGGAGCATATTAAATCTTTGGCTGAGGAGGTAACTTCTGTCCTTCTGTCTTTGCCTCTTTCAGAAGCACAAGATGAAATGTTTGACAAGTTGAATGTTATGTGTTGGTATGTCTTGAATACGTATTAGACGTTTCGACAGGTTGGAGAGGGCTATATATAGTGACTCGTCCCTTTATTGTAACCCTAAGAGATAGGACTGGTAGAGTAGGAAATCTGTAATTCTGGGCTTTTCTCTCTAGTGGAATCCGATCTTGGTCGGCCGTGGATGTAGCCAATTGGTGAACCACGTAAATTCTCGGTGTTCTGTCTTTCGTTTAATTTTCTTTGCTTGTTTTTTCTCTGTTATTCCGCACAACAGTACAGTAAACCCTGAACTAAAGTTTGGACAGCGTAAAACAATCTGTAATTGGTGAGGGTTAAAATACCAACTCCTAAAATCCGAACAATAAATCATACAAAAAAATTAATATACACATTAATTACTGGGAGTGACAGAGAGGGGCATATGATATAGCTGCATGGAGCATTGTAGGCGGTGTACACGTGTATCTAGAAGGGCAGGAGCAGCAGAGGCAAATGGCTCCCATTTCGCTATCCTCTGGTCCCGCCTTCTTCCGCAACCAACAAAAGCACCCACCAATCATGCAGAGGTCAGAAGGCCGAGTCCATACCTAGGCGTAAATAAGCAGTCATCTGTCACAAAATCAACATAATAAAGGAGAGGAATGGGAAGTGGCAGCTGATGGAGTATTTCCTTTCACATTCAAGTACAAGTTGATCGCTAATCGTACGTACTTTGCCTGCAATTTTATCTTCCCCTTCAATCCATCCTTCCCTGTTGGGAGATATACTCTTTCAATTTTTTTCTGAAAAACACATCTTACTCTTTCAATAAATTTAAAAATATACAAAGAATTAAGTGGAGAGAGAAGAGATTAATAAGTGGATGAAATAATTATTTTTTTACTATGAAAAATGATAATCGTAAAAATATATATTAAAATAAAAAGTCATGTGAAAGTTTTAGAAAAACGGAGAGGGTATTACACAATACATTGATTCATATTCAATTCAACAAATTAAAATCATTTGTAAAGGAAGGGCTATTAATGGAAGGGTTGAAAGGCGGTTCCGCGTAAATTATGAGGAACTGCCTTCTAGAAAGGGTTCCGAATTTGGAACTAGTTATCTTCCGTTAATACCCATGTTAAAAGGCGGTTCTAATTCAATGGAGGGCGATTCTTGAGGAAACATCTTTAATCTGAACCGATTAAATACAATTATTAAGGAACATTTAAATCGTCAATTTTGAAGGCGGTTTTGCCAAGGTGACTTCCAACGTAAGGGGTTCCAGTGTTGGAATTGACACCCGACATACATTCCGAGTTCGAAATATAATCTGTAGTGGATTATTTTGCGACATGGTATCCAAATTTGGAAACCATGGCCATGATCTAGCATCTTAGTTCAGAAATTAATAGTGATAATTGAATTTCAATTATGAATTAAGCAAAAAATGTACGTTTGAAAAAATCAAGTTCCAAATTCGGGAGTAAAATTTTCATTAGCCCCAATGGAATTAATAGAAGAAATAGAGGCTGATGCAGAAGGTAATTTCTCGATAGTGTTGTCTGTATGATAGATAGGGTTAAATAGACTACAAAGTGTAAAGAGAAAGAGTTCTGCTATGACTCTAGGTACTATCTATATGGAAGAAGATCCTATCAGATCTTCTAGCCTGACAACCCCCTTTAAATGAAGTATCGGATGTTCTGAAACGCAAAGTTTAGAACGAAAGAACTCAAACAGAGGACAAGAGAGTCCTTAGTGAAAATGTTAACGGCCTGCAGCAAAGAAAACACGTGACTAATGTGAAGCTTGCCAGAGACAACCAACTCCCTTACAAAGTAATAGTCGATGTATATGTGTTTCGGCCACTTGTGAGCAACAAGATTCTGATCCAGAAAAATAGCACTGTTGTTGTCACACAACTATGAAGGGGCATGAGATAGTGGAAAGTGACGATCATGAAGAAAATGAGAGAGCTAGACAACTTCAACATCAGTGTTGACCAAAGCTCAATACTCATACTCGGAATTGGAACGGTTACCATAGGTTGCTTCTTGGCGCTCCAGGAAACCAAAATTGCACAAAGGAATATCACATACTCATAATTTGATCTTAGAGTCTCAAGACAATGGAGAAAGTCAGTATTGGAGTATCCCAAAACTTTGGAGGAGTACAAAGATAAAAAAAAGTAGCCAAAGTGCAGAGTACCACGAATATGGCGATGAATGCGAGTGACGGCTGCAAAATGATCATCACGAGGGTCCTCTAGATATTGACTGACAGAATTAACTGCAAAGGCGAGGTCTTTTTGAGTGATCAAAATATATTAGAAGACGCTAGCCATGGAGCGATAAAAAGTGGGATCGGCAAATTTCCCACTAGAATCGCTGTGAAGTTGAAACTGCAGAACAAAGGGGGTAAAGACTGGAACAACATCAGCCATCCCAGCGTACGGCAAAAAATATAGAAAGCATACTTGGATTGCCCTAAAAATAAGCCAGCGAGAGTAAGCTCAACCTCTAGACCGAGAAAGTAGTGCAAGGAACCCAGATCCTTAATAGCGAACTCCTGATTTGTGCGAGTAATGAACGGACAAATGGTGAACGTGTCATAACCCATGAGGATAATATCATAGACATAGATTAAGAGATACAACAAACTAAGGGTGTGAGAAAAAATGAACAAAGAGGTATCAATGGAGCTACAAAAAAAACAAGCTGTCAAAGATAAGTGCTGAAGCACTGGAACCGTGCTCGACTGTTGAGCTCATAGATGGATTTGCGCAAGCAACATACATAATCAGTGCGAGTTGGATCCTTATATCCAACCAGCTGCACCATGTAAACCGGAGAATGAAGAACACCAATGAGAAATGCATTCTTAATATCAAGTTGATGAAGAGGGCATTGACGTATGGTAGCAATGGCAAGAACAGTGTGAATCGCAGAGGCTTTGACAACATGACTGAAGGTATGGTCTAAATCGAACCCCGGTATCTGATAGAACCGTGGAGCAACATACGGGATTTATAGCAATCAGTACTGCCATCAGGGCAATACTTGAGACAATATACCCATTTATAACTGACCAAATTCATAACCAAGGGTTGGGGCACTAAATCCCACGTATGCTAGCAACAAAGAGCAACCATTTCCTCATCTAAGGCAGATCCCAAAGAGCGGCATGATAGTCACGAGGCTTAGACTAGGAAACCAAAGTAGCATGAAAACCAGTAACAACATAATCTAAAAAAAGCAAGACCGTTAAGAGCCATCAATGGTTCTAATATTCAGGTGATGGGTACAAGTCAGAACTAGATAAAGAGAGTCATCAGAGGAGGGAAATCCCGATGAAGGAGTACGAGCCGGGAAGGTAGGATCGACGATTAGAAAATCCGAAATGACTGGAGCAGATGTAGGAAGACTTAGAGCATCAATATTGGAGTAAACAAGGAAGGGTGACCAAGAGAATGATAATTCAGCAGACAATACGTTGGGAGAATAAGGATCAAGAAACATAGAGACGTCTGAATAAGTGAAAGTGTCACCAGAGGTAAACTACACTGGTAAAGGCATCATCCCAATTAGACAAGGGCATCTGGAACTAAAATAGCATCGTAAACCCCATATCTACAATATGATGTTGTTTTCTTTCAGCACGTCCATTTTGTTTAGGCGTGTATGGGCAGGAGATCTAATGGTGATTGCCCTTAGAGGTAAAATGCGTCTGAAGGTGAATATTAAGACACTCAGTGTCACCATCACTCCGGAAGATCTTAATTCAAGAAAAAAAATTGATTCTCAACAAAAACCTCAAATTTCATGTAGACATCAACAAATTTGGACTTATGAAGAAAAGGATAAAGCCACAAAAATCTTAAAATTCATCAACGAAAATCGCATAATACACAAAACAATTTCAAGATAAAACAAGGCAGGACCTTATAAACCAAAATGAACCAAATCAAGAACATACAAGGCATGTTTAGGGTTTTTAACAAAAGACTTTTTGTGACCCTTCGCCATAACACAAGGGGGGCGGGTACAAGGTTTAGGCAGTAAAGATGAAACTGGTAGAAATCTAGAATCACACTCGTGTACAAGGCCCAGTCAAGCATGCCAAAGCTCGAATAATGCCCTCCCTTTTTTTTATTCTAAATGAAAGATACCAACGTAGCTTCACCTTGGTACAACACATACAATTCATTCTCATTGTGACCTCTGCCCACAATTTCCTTGGTGACTTTGTTTTGAATAATAAATGACTAATCTTCAAAGGAAATTAGGACACCCAAATAACAAGTCAATTCACTGACAGAAAGTAGATTTTTAGAATTGCTCGAAACAACCAATACATCAGACAGGCGTAAATTAGGAGTAATTTGATAATCAACAATATAATACCAACAAAAATAGAAATATGATCACCATTACCAACGAAAATACATGAGTTACCAGTATATGGAGTGACACTATCTATAGTATAAGCGGTAAAACACATATGGCTAGTGGAGCCAGAATCAATGTACTAGTCAGATGTACAAGAAGTGCTCCAATTGTAGGGACTGAAAGGACACTGCTCAGTGAGCAAAATCAAAACTGCGAGCAGAGAAAACCCAACGATAACAAGAAGAGGGCGCATGTCCATTTCTTCCATACAACCGGCATAAAATAACATCACCACAACCACAAAACCACCAGAATCAGGCCAAAAGCAGGGTCCACCACGGGCGGTGTGTGGATCAGATGTGCCACTGTCACCTTTAGCCGCCTGGACCAATGCACGACCGTCACGCGCCGACACGTGATTCCACGCGTGGCTGGCTTCATCGTAAACTGAAGCAGAAACGCTGCAAGTCACAACTGAGACGCATTTTGAGTCCCATAAATGTCCAGATTTTGCAAAAAGGTCTCATAGTTCTTAGCCTGGGCCACAACGTCGACATACTCAAGCAAGGGAAGGTGATTCAGTAACGGCACACTAAACTCCTCGAATTCAATACCAAATGTAATCAGGAACCAGATTACTTGATCGGCATTGGAGGCGGTAAACTCCATAATTTATTAAAACTCTGCAGCCTCTTTTTTTTGGAAGGCATCTTCATATATCTTTTTATGGCACAATTAATTCTTCCATCAATATTCTCCAAATCAATCTCCTTTAAATTTTCTTTAATCGATATATCTCTTGAAACCAGGCCACCATCATTCGATCTTTCTTCCCAAGCCTCAAATTTCCCGACCATCAATTATCTTCCCATATGCCCAATCTTCCTTTCCAAACCCCAAATATCCCGGCCATCGATTTATTTCCCCCCAATCGATATCCTCGAGATTTTCTTCATACCCAACCCAAATTTTGCTTTATCAATTTTCTTCTTTCCCAGTGAAACCAATGCTATGTTTTCGACATAATCAATGGTGAAGGGTTGGGTGCACTAGTGAAAAAGCTTTGATTAAAGGCACCAATCAAAGGCGGTTATTGAGAAACCGCCTTTGATTGAGATCTGAATGAGGTTCCAAATTTGGAAGTACTTTTGGATCTAATTAAAGACGGTTCAAAATTGATCAAAGGTGGTTCTTAAGAACCGCCTTTGGTCGACATCAATTAAAAGTGGTTCTATTGTAAAACAACCCTTAGTGGGGGAATCTTTATACATCACCATATAAACAAAACCCCTAATTTCCATGCCTTAGTCATTTTTTCCTCTCTGTTTTTGCTCTCTCTCTCTCTCTCCCTCTATCTTTCTCTCTCTTTCTCTCTTGTCATCCCAGACTTGGTCTCTCTCCCACCACAGTCTCTCTCCCTAATCTCTCTCTCCCACCTACCAGACAATCTCCCTTGTCTCTCTCATTCTCTTTCTTCCACCCACCAGCCTCTCTCCCTCGTCTCACTCAACCCATATCCCTTCCTCTCAGCCCATCCTCCACCGTGTAGCCACCACCATCGAAGCCTTCCCCACTGCCGCAAAGCCCCCCTGTCAAGACGGTCCCCCCGGCCGCAAAAACCCCTCTGTCGGCCACTAGACGCAGTTCCTCTGCCGCCGCTAGACGTGTTTTCTTTTTCCGCCGCTAGACGCATCTTCTCCGCCGTTGCTAGCAAATTTGATTAGGGCTTTTTTCGGCCTCAAATTGGCACTAGATGTGATGTCTAAATTGAAGTATATTGCTTATTATTTACAAACCTGAAGTTTTTTATGTTTAACACATACATGTTTATTGTTCTCTGATATTTATCAGATTTGCTTCTTTTGCCACCAGAAACCTAGGTTTCCAGCGACTTTTTTTTGGGACCCTGAAATAGGTTATGAGTTCGGAACCTATTTCGGACGCCATTAGAAGGCGGCTTTTGAACCACATTTGAATCAATTTGATCCAAGGCACTACCAGAGAAGGCCTTGAACCTTTTATGGTCCAATAAAACCGCTTCTAATAGGCCCTCTCTCCACTAGTGGATAACCGTGATAAATGATGAAAACTTCTACCATGTAATAGAAAGAAGGTTTATATTGAAACAGAATGGCACAAGAATTCCCAGGTTTTAGTTACTAGTTCACCATTTAAGGAGCCCCAAGGTTGTATCAATAATAGTATTGTTTCATTAGAACACCTATTACAAACTGATGCTTCTCAGGACCAAAACTTAAATGCTTACTTTTCAACAATTTACACATAGAATACGAAGGATGGACGTCAAATGTATGTATTTCCCAAAGCATTTAACATATCTTTTGTTATCCTTTTGTCGGAAGAAATCCATCCCGAGCCTTTTCTTTCACCTCTCCAATCGCTAGATTTATGTAGGTTTACATCATAAGGGGTTTAGAATAATCATTTTCGGTTTTTGTATCTAAATTCTTCATTTTGTAACCTATTTTGAGTCAAATGGATTTTTGGTCCTCACTAGCATCTAGATTCCTTTTTGTGAGCTTAATTTGTAGATTGCTCGTAAGCACTTCGGAGTATTTTAGAGAAAGCTATTTGCATGATAGAATATTGAAGGCCATGAGTTAAAACATGGTAAAAGACAGAAGGGTCGAAGAAGGAATATAGAGAAGCGGGTGAATTGTTATCTGGAAGTTTGAAATGAGTGATTAGAAAGATCTAAGAAGAACCATCCCCCAAGGCTGGTACCAGTGGGTTCGTCTTCTCGAGCGCTATACA
>JAULKM010000012.1:12328151-12344103 GCA_032355605.1 Rubia tinctorum | reverse complement strand
TTAATTTCGCTTTTTAATAAATTATTTAATATTTTATGAATAAAAAAATTTTCCAGAATTTTTATATAAAAATTGTGGGATTTTATAGAATTTTTTTTTAAAATTACAGATTTTTTTTTAAAAAACTCAAATTTAAAAAAAAAATTAAAAGTAGGGACACGTGGTCTAACCAGAGGGTGCTCCGTGTCTCTCTAGTTTAAAAATATATGCTGCATAAGCTGGGACACGTGGGCTACTGCATGGCTGCCACGTGTCCCATGTTGGGACAAAAAGAGGGCCCCTTCCAGCAGCCCCAGCGCACACGCACAACATTAAATGCCCGGTTTCTTAACTGGTTGCTTAGTTAGAAACTAGAGACCAATTTTTTATTAAAAAATCAGTCTCGAAACCACCATTGTGGGTGATTTCGGTTTCTATGACGCTTTTTTAAAATTAAGAAACTACCACTGCACATGCTCTAAAGGTAACTCAAGTCCCGGTACTCCACCCAGTCATCCCTCTTCACGCACGTTCCAGCACACCACTTCCAAGTGCGCGGTACTCACTCAGAGTCAGAGATGATCCAAACTTCTAAATTATTCTAAAGTTGTATATTGATCTCTAGTCTCACCATAAGTTATGGTGAAACAGTCTCATATAAATTTTTGTATAAAAATATAATATTTGAAAAAAACACATCTATTTTAATGTAAAAAATGAAACGTCACACTACTACAAACTAAGACTAATGTAACATTTTCCTTACAACACTTATATAAAATGTTACAATAGTTTATAAAGTGTTACTTAAACTTTGAAAAGTGCTACATAAGTGTTACCTAAAATTTTAAAAAGTGTTACGCTATGTCTAATGTAACATCGCCTAAAGTAATACTTATAAAAGTGTTACTTTGTGTGCTATTTTAACACTTTTACAAGTATTACCTTAGGCGATGTTACATTAGATTTAATGTAACACTTTTTATAATTTAGGTAACACTTTTCAATATTTATGTAACATTTTTCAAAGTTGTAAGTAACACTTTTTAATCTATTGTAACATTTTAAATAAGTGTTGCAAAGAAAGTGTTACGATAGTTATAATTTGTAGTAGTGTCAAAAGGCTAGCACATCAACCAAATGAAAACATAAGTCAGATTTGAACAAAAAACATTGAATAAAAATATAATATTTGGAAAAAACACACATCAATTTTAATGTAAAAAATGACATGTCAAAAAACTAGCACATCAACCAAATGAAAACAAAAGTCAGATTTTGAAAAGTGTCATAAAGTAGTGTCAAAATGTGCAAAGTGCAATAATTACAACATATAAACACATGATTTTACATTAAACATCTATAATAACTTTAAACACTTGATTTTAGTGGAAAAAACATTTCGGAAAAAAACATCATAAGGTTTGGTTGGAATATCAGATAAAAACACTAAAATACACATAAATTTTAAAATAGTTAAAAATTGAATACTCCCTCCATTTCTCTATTAGTGAAACCATGAGTTTAGATGATTGGATTTATATGAAAAAGGTGAGTGGATGAGTGGATGAAATTGAATGTAGAAAGTAAAAAGTAGAAGGAGTGGATAAAATTGAAGAAATATTGCCAAAAATGAAAAGTGTGTCATTAAAAAAATCTCAATTAGGCAAGTGTGCCACTAATAGGGAAACAAAGGAAGTAAAACACTAAAATACACGTTAATTTTAAAACATCAAAATGTGACACTAATACGTGAAAATAAAACATCAGTATTAGAATTTAATAAACGAGTTCATTGAAATATCGGGACATACATTAACTAAGAATCTAATATTTAGAAATACAAAAGAGACATTGATATTAATTTGTAAAATGACCTGTTGAAAAGATAACAAATCAATCTAAATAAAAATAATAAAAATTAAGATCGATAAATATCACAAACTGGTATTAAAAAAAGTAAAATGTGGTAAAAACACAAGATTTTAAATTTAAATATTAAAATTTAACCTTAAAACTTTAGTGGAATTAAATGCTTTTAGTGGAACATCACAAGATATGGTTGGAACATCAAGTACTAGAAATAAAATATCAATCTAGTACTAAAAATGTGCACAATGCGCGAAATTGAAGAGTAATTTTGACCGCAAATTTCTCTCCAACCCAAAATTCTTGAACCACAAGATTAATTATATCCCCAGTTGTTTATGTTGAACATTCAAAAAATAATATTTGCTCCTAAATTCCTCCTTACATCTCAAATTTATTTTAAATACCAATCTCTTTATAATATTTGTAAGGGTTAAATGTTTTTCTAATCCTACTTTTAGACTGAAAGTGTCACCATAACCATGTAAAACCAGAAAGTGTCTAACTAAGAGCATCCACAATGGTATCTCATTAACCCCAATTTTCTTAATAAGGACCACTCCTTATTTAAGGAGGACCATTATGGAGTTTTAAGAACCACTGCTTAATAAGGAGTTGCTCATTAATTAAGGAGTTAGTATCTCTTTATTTGTGAAAGACCATCATATCAATGATGAACTATTGACATGACTTGTTTTGTATTTTTAATTTGATTGAGTTATAATCAAATTTTAATTTTGATTATGTATATTTTTCACAAATGAGATTATTTGTTTTTTTTTAATTTGAATATCTCCTAATTTTATTTATGTATTTAATATTATTTCATATCACGTAATCTATTATATTGGAATGTATAACATCAAAGTCCAACTATGCAAGTCAAGGAAGAGTTAATTCAAGAACTTCATTTACTGATGCTCAGAGATTCGGGATCCGGACATCATCAACAATTTAGAGCGGATATCGCTGAATATATTTCCAAACGTTTTGGAAAAAAGGAGCAAACGTAGTTTTTAAAGAAAATATTATATTATTGATTAATTTTGGATAATTTTAAATCATATAAATTTTATATAAAATATTATTATGGATGAAAGAATAAACATGTTTGTGTTATATTTATCTAGTCACTACAATATAGTTTCTAATTTGTATCATATTGATATTTTGTAAAATATAAACAAAATTTTTAGTGTTTTTTTAGTATAGATGGTGATGTGGCGCTAAAGAAGTGGTTCTCAAATATCATTCCATTTTTGGTAGTTGGTTCTTACCTAATTTTATCAAAATTGATGACATGACACTTAAGAAGTGCTCCTTGGAGCAAGTCTAGCTGCTTCTATAAAATTTTCTCTAGAATAGGGAATATGAAAGCCAATATTCTCCATATTTTTTCGACTCAACTCCAACAGATTCCCTATTTTGCAGAACTAGACATTCATTACATTATAGTTACTTTTTCATTTATAGCTAAGAGTTCATTTTTAATCATTTCAAAAAATATTATAAAATTTTAGTTAGTTTTTAAAAACAATCAATATAACAAATTTGGAACTCAAATTTTGATATTAGTTAAAACTAGTTTTTTTGAGTATTATTTTTATATATTCATCCAATTTAAAATAAAAGGTAACAACATTTAAAAAATATTTTTAAAAATAGGAGGAAGAAAAATCGCACAAAAATCCACGCACAAAATAATTTCTGGAAAAAAATAGTTCAAACTTTCTTATGGACAGTTTAATCTTCACCCGTTATAAATAGTTCAAGCTAATTAGCAAATTATTTGCTTCATCAATTCATCAAACTTCCTTTGAAATGCATCATAGCTTTCCATTCATATTCGTGCAAGTGGAATTTGAAGAAGTGGCGAAATGAAAGTGAAGGTGGCTGGTGACAATGAATATGACCAAAATATTGTAATTATAAATTATAAATCAAAGAAATTAATTCCAATTTTCTAAAGAAATTATTGTTGACAAAATTATATATATAATATATATGATAGCCATTTCACATTACTTTGAGATTATATGATTTTGAAATGGTTGAAAGTCGAAGGTACTTTTTAGTAGGAATGGAAGAATGATTGAAAAATGAGACTTAAATTTTTAATAGAAAAATGAATATTGTGTTATGATTTGGTGCATTCAATTGGAATTTGATTAAATTTTTATTCTATATAATTATTTTTCTCTTTCTACAAATATAGAGAATGTAGTTTTCTCTCATCAAAAATCCATATTTTAAAAAATAAAATGGGAATTTTTTTTGAAGTAAATCCGTGTAAATTCCCTATTATAGGGAAGTTGTTGGATTTGCTTTTAAATCCATTACCGCTGTGATGCTTTAAATTTGGTAGTTAGAAAGTTCAAAAAGCAATGTATGAGATTAGTGTTTAATGAGGAGAGCAAGTGGGCTAAAACGGCGGCCAATGTTTGTGTTAGCTGGGTCAAAGCAAATTTAACCCAACATTATTTCTCTTTAATTTGAATTAGATAACACCCGAGCTTTGCACAAATGTAAATTTGAATACTCCCTCCGTCCCACTTTAAATTGCACAGCAATCATTATTACGCTATCCAAGACACATGTTCGGCCGTTAATATGTTCACCTACGTATAATAACGGCAAATAAAAAGTTGCTTTTCGAAAACTACTTGTTGCGACGAATTGAACAATATCACACATGTATATATTATTGTTCATATATCTATTCAAATATGCGGTCAAAGTTTGATACAGAATAGTGTCCGAAAAGCAATGTTGTAAATTAAGCTGGGACGGAGGGAGTATTATTATATAAATAAATATAAATTTTAATATAATTTCATTAGTTGATACAAATATTTATAAATACCGCTTTAGTAGATTCCTTGGAATATGAAAAATGATCAACGTTTTGAAGATTTGATTTTAATATCGTGCCGCTATGATAATATATTTATTATTATCATTTTTTGTTACAAATTTTTAAAAATATTTAAATTAGATGATAGTTTTTACTAATTAAACTTTGTGCAACTGAGTTATAAATGTCCATTTTATTCTTCTTCCAATAATTTTTAAAAATATATTGTGATTAAATAATAACATTGTCCAATTTTTTTTACCAAAAAATACTTCTAGAGAAGGTCATTTTTTTATCAAACATAATAGGGAAAATTGGAAAAAAAAATTCTTGGTCAACAAATATTGTACTCCGAAAAATGTTGGACATTTTCGGCATCACCAGTGGCTGAACCACACAGAATGAAATATAATGAGGAGTTCATTTATAATGATAAAAAAATAGCTATATTTGATCTAAAATTTTAAAATTAAGGATATTGTCAGCAATTAATGATTAATTGATTGAATTAGAAATATATAAAACATAAGTTTTAAATTTTGATCCAAATAAATATAAATTCGTCTTCTTAGATAAAAAAATATAGTATAAAATTGTCAATATTTTATAATTATTAATTATACAAGAAAGTTAAAATTTATGATAATATAAATTTTATATTAAAATAAAAATATAATAATTGATTGAATTAGAAATATATAAAATATAAGTTTAAAGTTTTGAACCAAAAAATATATAAATTCATAAAAAAATATAGTATTAAAATATATTTTTTAATAATTATTAATTATACAGATAAAAGAAAGTTAAAATTTATGATAATTTAATATTTAATATTTAAATTAAAATATAATATACTTTAATGCATTACTTTTGTTATGACAAAATCTTAAGAAAATTTGTCTTTTCACAGGAAAGACGGAGTTGAAGTTGAATTATAGAAAGATAAAACGTTTTAGTTGCAATCTTAAAAATTTACCATGTAACGTGCACTAGGTTTAAGTTTATGACTCGATTAATTCAACCCAAAAATTTATCTTAATTTCTTTAAATTTGTAATTTAAACTTTGATATTTCCATAAAGACGGTCTTTCAAGAGACGAACTCTAAATAAATAAAGTATTGGTAAAGACTATCTTTCCATGGGCATATAGAAAGACAGGATTGAATTATAATTATGGAAAGGTAAAATGTTTTAGTTGCAATATTAAAAATTTATTATGCAACGTGCAATACTTATAAGTTTATAACTCGATTAATGCAATCCAAAACTTTTAGATTTCTTCTAATTTACTATTTAAACTTGGTCTTTCCATAACTTATAAAAAAATTGTTTTACACTGATTTTTGTCTCAAAATTAAAATTTATTAGAAACACTTATATATAAATAAAAGTTACTACATCTATTATTCTCTATGTTTAACATAGTAATTTCAGATATTTTTGTAGGCAAATTACGTGAAATGAATTGATTGCATTGAGTAAAAAAATAGTTTTTTGACAATATTAAAAAGACAAATCAAAATGAAAAGTGAATCAAATTTTAAAAAATATATTTTAAAAAAAGTATTATGAAATAATTTCCCTAATAAATGGAGATTGAAAATACAAAAAGAATGTGCATCTCATAAATAGGGTATGATTAATTACTCATTAATTGAAAAATATTGACGTATGGGAAGAACATTGAAAATGGGAAAGAGATTTGCATCGTAAATTGGGGATTGATTCTATAAAATATTACATTTTAAATTAATCTTAAAAAGTGGCGTGGAATTATGTATGAATGTCATGTGACAAAAATAATGTGTGAATGACATGTGTCAAGAATGACCTCATTTAATATATACTATAGATTAATCAAGTGGGTGTGATGATTTTTATTAGAATACAGGTCCAGATCGGAAAATTCAATTATTTCTCATCTCATGTTAAATTGCATAGATTTATTTTTATGTAATCCAACATACGTTTGACTGTAAATATATGTAACTATAGTAATTATAAATAAAAAGTTAATATTTAAAAATTACGTATTACAATGAATTTAACACACTGCAAGAAACACCCCTTTCACAACAAAAACTTTACAAGGGGCATAATAGTGATTGTATAAAATATGTATTTACAACAGGAAATCAAATATGGCAGTAAAAACTCACTAGTAATTACAAATAACAAAATTCTTTGTTGTAAATAGGTATTTACATCCGTGAGAACAGGGTTCTAAATGAAAATAAGGAAATATAGAGGGTCTTCCATATAATTATATACATTATATATACACTATTTTCCTGCCAATTCCACCCTCCGCCACGCCTTCTCTGCCGCCATGCCTCCTCCTTCGTCTCGCCTCCTCCGCCGCCGCGCCTCCTCCGCTCTGTTTCTCCTCCGTCGCGATCCTCCTCGCACTGCTTCTCCTATTCTGAAACCCTAGGCTCGTCCTTGGTTTTTAGATTTGGGGGATTTTCTTCTCCGAACTCAGAGTGCTGAGACTCTGCCGCCATGCTCTAAGGATAGTTTGTAAACTCCTGTACAATCCAGAGGTGTTAATTTCCTTTTTTTCTTCTGAAATTCAAGATATCATACTTTTGAGTTTCTTTCCTGAGCTCGTTAATTTGCTCTATTTTCTCTTTTTATGAGCTTACTGGTTAATTTCTCGCCATGTGATTTGGAATGTATGCAATGTGTTTGCTAAAATGTCTACACAAAATCTATGGTCTGCATTTGGTGAATTTCCACATTTTGATTTCTGATTCTATCAAATGTTAGTTATAGGTTTTGATTTGATTTTGAGCTTCAGTTTTGATAGTGATGATTCGAAGATTTAGGTTACAGTGGAATTGAGAAATTCGATTTGATAGGAACTGGAGAACAACACGAAATCATAGTCGTTTTCTCTATGTTTTAAATACTTTGCACTTATGTTTATAGATTTTATTTAGTTAGTATAGTATAAGTTGAATTATGATGTGTAAATGTTCATGCTATTGTTGTTTTGCATTGAGTTGATTGCAAATGGCAGGGGAAAAGATTCTTTGAGCAGGTGGTTTGCTCCTTGTGAAAAACTTGGTATCTGCGGAATTTAAAATGCTAAGGTTTCGTTCATGATTTGGTCACATCACTCCCTGCTGTTTTTTAAATGCATGAAAATAAGTGGATTTGTTTAACTTTGTCAGATGATTGAGCCTTTTTCTGCACATTACATGTTAGCTTTGGGTATTACATGATTCTCTAGCTTTGTTCATTGGATTATCCAGGTTAGTGAAAGAATATGAAGCAAAGTTTCCATCGGGAGGCTGGATGGGCATGTCTTGGTTTCAGTATGTTCATTTACAAATTTGTTCATTTTTTAGTACTGCTATCTTTGTTTCTCTTTTATGTAGTCTCTTAAACACAAATGTGTTCGACTGAATGCCTAAAATATTTTTTTGTTTATTCTTTCTGCTTTAATGTGTGTAATTAGGTGCTTAAGGGTCTGTGGTATCTTCATCATGAGAAGAATATCATACACAGGGATTTAAAACCCTCAAATTTGCTAATAAATCACCAAGGTGAACGCCCTGAGCTGATGCAGTGGATTTTAGTTTTCAGAACATACCTTTTCTTCTTAACGGTTGCTATGTTAACTCTGTCATTCTCTTGATCAGAATAAGTTTCCCTTTCCAAATCATATCCATTTATGTTGTACATGGATATGCTTCCAACAACATTCACAAATTACCTTTGGTTTTCTGATGAACTTTTAGAACTAAAGGGGAGGTCATTATATCGACCAACTGAGTTGCAGGAACAGTACTTGACAATGAATACTCTTTAGTATTTATTTCATGGTTTCATCTCTATCATGCATACATTAGCTGATACGAATAACAGCTCCAGATGCACCCGTTGAAGATGACCGGGATTCTTTTGGTATTACCAAGTTTGATTCTTTTGTTTTAATCACCATGATTTTGTTTTTTCGACCATGTTCTTTCTTTAGATTTGCTTTTCTAGGATGTTCAGAAAAGAGCATCAGTCACACATTTGATTTACTTATTATATTTTTTGCATTATAATTGTGTGTTTGAGACAGTTTCAAACTATGATATTATTAACTGCATGTTTTGAATTGTCATCTTATCACCGGGACAATGTCTTTCCTTCCGACTTTGTTGAGTTAAAACTGTAAATGTCTGAAATTTGAAGCCAACTTATCACTGGTGCTTAGTACTTGATATATAGTTTTATCAATGAACAAATGTTCCTTTTTTTAATGATCGATATTTCTCATAGAGTCCTTAGTAATATAATGGAAAAATGCTCTCGAGTGACTTATTGAATACAATTACGCGAAACGATGGGAATTTCATGATTTTTAAGGCCAGCTACTCATTTGTAATTCTTGGATATTTTTCCCATTGTGCAATATTATTGCTTTGCCTACTCCGTCTCACCTTCTGTTTCTACAGTTTGTACGCTGACAGATATGCAATGTGTTGTGTATTGCACTACCATCACCGTTGAAGGGCCAGAAGCTCAACATGTATATATTCTTATGTGGAAATCTTTGTTTGATAATTTAATATTTCTAAAAATTGCAATATAACATTTCATTATAGTGGTTGAAAAGGGAATATACTCAAAGTAGGAAGACATAAATTTAGCATTGCTGTTTTGCTGTGTATCGGAATATTACATCAGAGCCATTGACAGATACCTCGTCAACTCAATAGCTGTGAGACAATGCCTCATCCAGTGCTTGGAGGCAGCTATAAGAAGGCGACCGTTTCAGGTGATTATCTACTGCAATTCATGAAGCTGTAAGTTATCCATCCAACATAGTATTTGCTCCGTTTGTTCTCGGCTGTACATTTTTAGGCCATTATCCCCCACTTAGTGGGAGGGAGATGTAAAAGCCACAGTCGATTGCTTGGGAAATAGAGCCTGAAGTTGCCGATGAGACTGCTGACTTTGTTTTGCTGAAAGATTATCCAACCCAAACACCAATGCCATTACCATTCTTCATCAAATTCAACGAATTAGAAAAAGTACTAACATTGGCATCCATTTGATATCCCATCATTCATTGCTCTGATTCATCATTCTTAGTGCTTCTGAATTCAGTTTGCACACCAAGCTGAACTCGATGCAAGAAGCTTCTGGCGGGAAGAGATTATCAGTTAACAATCTTGTCATTAAGGTATCTTGAAAAGATTCTCCTTTTCATGCAAGAAATCATATAGTTATGAATGTTTAATTTTCCCCGTCTTATTATCAACTTTTGATGCAGGCAGCTGCTTTGGCTCTTAGAAAGGTTCCTCCATGCAAAAGCTCTCGGAAAAATGACTTTATTCACCACTAAGCATTATATACTGGTGCCCTTTTGTCCGGTCATTAGTATTTGTTAAAGCTTCTTCTCTGACTATGAATGTTTTTTTGGCAAATGCAGGTCCGGGTTCAATCTGAAAATGGAAAACAGAAATGATATGCTAAAAAACGAAATGGTGTGCAATCTGAAGACCCTGAAGATTGGAGCATTAGAATGGATATTTAAGTTCGGGTTCAATTTGCACAAAATGCAACCACTTATTCAATTTTTTTTAAAGGCCGCTTTTAGTCAGTTAACTGTGTTGTCAGATAAGTTGTTCTTCATTTTTTGCAGCTTTTAGTCAGAGTCATCATCGGCAGTCGAGGACTTACTCTTTTGAGTGTTTTGTTATAGGAGGAACTTGCCAGAAAGGCTTAGTAGCAATCAGGTTTTTAGCGGTAGTAGGTTTATATGTATTACAATGACTTGATTGGATTGCTTAAATCATTCAATGAAACGTATTTAGTTAATTTTTATATTTGGATCACCAGTTAATTAGTTGGATGAATTCATTTACAACAGATGTTGTCATTCTAAATGTGTTTTTACAATGAGATTTGGAGGGAAAATATAGTTATAACATTATAGGGTAGTTGCATCATTACAAGGTCGGTTGTAAAACTCATTTACAACAAAGAATTGTTGTAATAGTGTATATTTCATTGTAATTGAACATTTACAACGGAAAATTGAAGCCGTTGTAAAACTATTTACAACCAAACTCCTAACAACCTTACACACTGGGGATGGGATGGGATGGAAGAAGTATTATTTTCATAATGTTGAGTTTGCCCTTGATTTTATCGTTTCTATACGTGCCTGATTGGTCAAAACTGGAACCTTATCGCACCGCCTGTACCAATACGCATCCCGACACTCTAGGTGGATATAAATTTAATGTTAGCCGTGAAAGGCTAACAGATCATATGCATTCAGTTTTCATTACAGTCGTACAAAGTTCTAGATAATCCCTGACAAAAATACAGATACTGACCAGTTTGTCTTATTCAAAACTTGACACAAACGTGGGAAGACTTTTACAGTCTGCTGATTTTAGAAGGTCCAAGATTTTTAGCCATCTCTCTGAGCACAAATTTCTGGATTTTCCCGGTAGAAGTCTTCGGAAGTTCTGTCTGAAACACCACCGTTTTGGGCACCATGTATTTGGGCAGTTTGGCTCTGCAGAACTCAATCAGATCCTTCTCTTCAACCTTCTTCAATGCCGTATCCTCCTTCAAGCTCACGAAAGCACACGGCGTCTCTCCCCAGAACTCATCCGGCCGCGCCACCACCGCCGCCTCATTCACCGCCGGGTGCCCGTACAGCACCGATTCCACCTCCACGCTGCTCAGATTCTCCCCGCCGCTGATGATCACGTCCTTCGACCTATCCTTGATTTCCAGGTACCCGTCCGGGTGCATCACGGCCACATCGCCGGTGTAAAACCAGCCGTTTCTTCCCATTGCTTTCGCCGTGCCTTCTGGATCTTTTAGATACCCCAGCATAACGCAAGGTCCCCTGAGTACAACTTCGCCGAGAGTTGAACCGTCGGAGATCACGCTCTTTCCGGTGTCGGGATCTACCACGTCCACCGCCGCCATCCCGATGGTCCTCACCCCCTGCCTCGCCTTCAGCCGCGCCCTCTCCGTCGCCGGTAGCTTGTTCCAGTTCTCCTTCCAGGTGCACGAGATCACCAGCCCTCCCGTCTCCGTCAATCCATACCCGTGGCTCACCACGAACCCCAGCGCCTCCGTCTTGAATAGAACCGCCGCCGGAGGCGGCGCTCCGGCGGTCAGGATATAAACTGGTTTCTGAAGCGGTGCTAGCTTTGCCTCGCTATTGCCGCTGAGCCATCAGTTTTCACCGCCCAGCCTCAAATTTCTCCGGCACCTCCAACTTTTTCATCGGCTAGCTCTTGTCATTTAGCATTATAGATCGCGGGTTTTTTCCACAATATTTGTCGCTCCATTTTTTGCTGACGATCGCCTTGTCAAGGACCTACTTCTTCGCAAAGACCCAACTCCTTTGCAAGGTTTTCCATGGCGCCTACAGCTACTCCGGCGGCTGTAGATTCTTTGACGTGGTTGACCACCTCTCTGACGTCCAATGCTCTCTTCGTTCGACATCCCCTTCAGCAACAAGCCGCATGTGAGATTCACGCGTGACCTCTGCTCCTTTTTCAGCAGCACATGTAGTCACGCGTTCATGACCGGCCGCAAGCCCTCCATTCTAACGCGCGTATCCTCACGCACCAGCTTCTAACTTGCCCCCGTTTCTGCTCGCTTGCCAAGGCTTTTTACTACTTTGCGGAGACGTATTACTTTCCAACTTACCACAATTTCTGCAGATTTATTACTTTTATTATGGGTTTTTTTTGTTCAACCACGGTGACAATGGTATCACGTTCTGGGTCATGTTGCTTCTTCTTGCTCTAAACTGCACGGTGAATGGTACCAGTTGCAGTGTTAGTGGTGTAATAAATTTGGTCACTTTGCCTCGACATGTCCTCACTCAGTCTCTCAGGCTTCTTCTCCTAGCTCTTTACTGCATGTTCACTGGATAGCTGATTTGCGCGACCAATCACATGACTTTTTCTCAGTCCACTCTTGATCGCATGACTCCTAATTTTGGTAACAAACGTGTTATTGTTGGAAATGGTTCTACTTTTAACATTACCCATGTTGGTCATTTTCGAGTCTCTGATTCATTATCCTTGTCTGATGTTTTGGTGGTTCCACAAATTACTAAAAAAATGTTGTCTATTAACAAGTTGACTCGGGATATGAATGTTGTTATTTGTTTTGAAGATTCTTCTGTCACTATTTCGAACAAGTTTACTAGTGATGTTATTGGCAAAGGTCACATGATGGGGGTTTATATGTTTTGGATTTTAGTAGTGCTGCTTTATCTGTTTTTGTTGCCTCAAGTGCTTCTAAAGCATCTTTTGAACTTTGCCATAGTAGATTGGTTCATGTTCCCCACAACATAATTTCTTCCTTGAGCAAGTCTGGATGTTTCTTGCTCAGAATCCAATTTCACATAAAAGAGCTTAGCACATTGATATTGATTATCATATTGTGCGTGAGATGTTGTCTTTTGGTAAGTTCGAGATTGCTCATGTTTCTTCGGACTTGCAGCTTACTGACATCTTTACAAAGGGGTTATCTCATCCTTAGTTTGAGTTCTTACGTTCAAAGGTTTGCGTTGCGACCAGTCCTACGCTTCGCTTGAGGGGGGAGGGTTGTAATAAAGATTTAACTGATTAAGAATCAGGATAAGAAAGGAATACATTTTCTGATTGGTTTTGTACACATCTTGTTCCGTATTTGTTTAGGCTTTCTATAAATTTTGTACTCACTATATATATATATATATCAATACACACAGCCACAATTATGTATGGGTTTTACTTTCCATCAAGGTGTTTTAGAAGCACGTTTATGACAGTTTGAATGATCTTTGATCTATGGATTCGAGCGAGCTGTTGATTCGTTGAATGTTTTCTTGCAATGTCGGGATGGATTCAGGGTCAGGGTCATGTTGTTGAACAACAGGGCGCCCTTGAACGGGCCTCAAATGGACCGCTACATTTCAGAATATTTTGAGCGGAGTGTAATGGCTCTGGATGTCTGCAACGTGATTCACGAAGGGATTAAGGCGTTAGTTCATGGAAGAAGCAAGTGGAGAGCATACTGTCGCGTTAGATAGTAACAAGAGTAGTTTCACAGAAGGGCATTTTCTCCATGCGAAGAAGGAGCTCACTGATATGGTTTGGCTCTTAGAATGCTGGATGATAGGGATGTCAATGCTTATGCGCATTCCTTCGAGGGACAGAATGCGCAGAGGGATCCCCAGTCCATAGGCCATCTCCGATCGCTATCCTGGAGTGTGTCCCCAGTGGTCAAATGCAAGGCAAACATGTCCAAACATATGCGCGCATCCATCGTGAGTGATGAGAGATGATGAACTGTTTTCTCTTCTTCTTTTTTGTGGCTATGTTCTGAAGATTTTTGGCGCCTTCTCACAACAAATGTTTTTGCCAAGTTGTTGCTGCTTATTATTTTTCAATTTGAAATTCCATTTGTTTAGTAAAGTTATCGATTCCCACCGTCCCAGATAAAATGACTCAATTTCCTTTTTCATCCATCCCACAAAAAATTACACAATTTAAAAATTAAAAATTTTCCCAATGTCCTTTTTAACTTCAACAACTTTCAAATCATGCCCATTATTTTTCCAACTTTCAGAGGGCGTAGTTCTATGCCTTCGCCTTCATCATCGTAACTACTAAAACTCTGAACAATAGAGAGTACTTTGGTGGCCAACTTGAATTCCAGATGTGGCGTGCTCATACGACAACTATGGCGGCAGACGGAGGAGGATGGAGAAGGGAAGAATAAGAAAGACAAAGAAGAAGGCACACCTTTATGACTCCTCCCGCGCAAGATTTGCCCAATTTCTTCAATTACAAGTAGGTCATTGACTTATCCTTAACTTATGGACATGTCCAGTGGCGGAACCAGAGGAAAAGTTGAGAAGGGGCGGAGGAGGGGCTGGGGAGGAGGAGAGGCAGAGGTTTGGGTGTTTGAGGAGGGGCGGCTACTGTTCATTAGGGAAGCATCACCGGAGCTGGGGGGCGGTCGCCCCGGCTCCCCCCCCCCCCCCTAGTTCCGCCACTGGACATGTCATATGTCAAGAGACCTTCTCAATCATTTATATTTCAATTATTCTTTAAAAAAGATATTATATTTCAATTCTTAGTTACATGCTATTTTAGTTTTACATTTTTTTGAAGTGTTAGTCAGTTATTGAATTATTACTAATTATCTGCTATTTTAGTTCTAATTTTTTTAAAGTGTAGTTGAATTTATGTGCTGTTAGATCTTTTTGTCTAAAAACTTCGGTAAATTCACGAATTGTTTTGCCCTTGACTCGATTCATGGGATTGTTTACCACTTTTTAAAAATTTGGACTCCAAAATAACATTTATTGGAAACTTGGATAAGAAAGCACAAAGTTTTCTATTCTAATGTATCCATAAAAGGTCAAGTATTAAAAAAAGAAGTCATTTTTCATAAATTATAGAACAGTCGGGGACTTTTACTAATACATAAAATTTTACTCATGTGTACTACCTAAACTTGCATGGAATTTTTTCCACAATTTTTAATAAACATATTTGACTATAAATATGCACAACTATGAATAATAATGGCAAGTAAAAAATTAATTATTAGAAGTTACATGTTACGATGAATATAACAATAGCTCACACGATAATATTATTATTCATGTATCTATTCAAATAAGTGGTCAAAGTTCGACAATTTTGACTTTAAAAAATGATTTCATGCAAATTTGACTGAGCCATAGGGAGTATATAAATTTTATAAATATATAAAGCACTAATAATACAATATGCCAACAATTCAAACTAGGATTTTTTTTTGAAAGATTACACACAACAAACTAGGAAGTAATTATGTGTACTAAAATATTAGGAATTAATGATGCAATTTGATAAACAATTAAACAACCAAGAGTTTGTATGTACTTCATTGAATAATTATAAGTCTTAAAAAAATACTCTGAACTAATAGTATATTTGGAAATAATTTATAGAAATGTGCTAGTTTGAATTTGGTGAATGAAGGCACTCCAATAGGTTTACTGAGGTTAATGCATAGAATCCTACAAAATTGACGGTCATGCTCACTTGGAGCAAGATCGAAAGTGATTCATAGAGTTTTGGGCAAAATACTCAAATTCAAATGACCCTATTATTTTATAAAAGTGCCAATACAACCCTATAAAATCTGAAAGTGCTATTATAACCCTATGTTTTACATCAGATGTGCCGATATAACCTTTTGACACTATTCCGGCATTGACCCAT
>JAULKM010000012.1:12310038-12320950 GCA_032355605.1 Rubia tinctorum | reverse complement strand
GCGGCCGTCATTAGTACATTCGAGACGCAATCTACTAACATTGTATTACAATTACTTACATTTCTACTAAACCATACTGGAATTTATTCATATTTTGTTATTATTATCGTCCGCAGATTATTTTGTTATTATTATCATTCTCTAATACAAAATTCACGAAATAGGAAAGTGATCATTTTCGTTCAATTACACAAAACAAAACTGAAAGTCGCGGCCCCATTTTTCGAACTCACCCACTTCATTTAAAAAATAGTGATTGCGGAATATTTAACCCGGAGGGCGCATTTCCATAATTCCCCCTCCCCATTTTACTTTCCTCCTTCAAAATCCGCAATAACAAAAATACAAAAATTAAAAACAAATGACATTAAAAACCTGGAAGGCCCATTTCCATACAGCGCCCTCCCAATTTTTCTTTTTTTTCTCCAAATTCCCCAGAACAAATATATTTCAAAAAATAAATAAATAAACCAACGCAACAAAACTGGAAAAAAACAAAATACAAACAAAGAGGGCGCATTTCCATAATGCACCCTCTATTTTTTTCTTTTCCTCCTGCAAAAATTGACGAATTAAAACAACTAAAACCAAAAAATTAATAAACACAAAGAGTAATGCGCCCTCTATTTTTTCCCTTTTCTCCTGCAAAAATCGACGAATTAAAACAACTTAAACCAAAAAAACCCCAAAGAGGGCGCATTTCCATAATGCGCCCTCTACTTTTTTTTCCTTTTTCTCCTGCAACAATGACGAATTAAACCAACTAAAACAAAAAAAAATAAACACAAAGAGGGCGCATTTCCATAATGCGCCCTCCCTATTTTTCTTCCAACCACACTGACAGCCCATGCAGCATCCGGTTTGGGTGAAAACCACCCCACACAAATAAAGCTCTCTGTATACAGAGGAGTGGATCCCTTTACTTACTATCACCATTTTCGTTGCAGATACAGAGGAGTGGATTGAGTCCCAAGACTGCAACTTTGGTTGCATTGATCACTTAGCTCGGGAATTCGGCAAGACTGATGAGGCTAAGGCAGTTTTCGAGGAGTTGAAAGATGGTGGATTGAAACCAGGTGGTGGGAGTGGAGGGTGGTGGTTCTAGTGGTGGAAAAGGGAAGGGGAAAAGGGAAAAATAAAAAATAAAGAGTAATGTCAATTTTACACTTAAAATTGACGCTTTAACATAATTTGACGATTTGACCTGACGGAATGACCACGATTCAGCAGTTTTGTAAGTTTAGAGGCCAAAAGTCTTCAAAAAGGGATCAAATGTGAACGATCATGATAATTCAATGACCATAAAAGTCCTTTGCTCTAATTCAAATTTGCGGTAAAAGTTTACAAAGTTTACCTGAAAAAAGTAAGTGTGCGGTTTGATCTAGAATTGATAGAGTATAAAATAAATGAGAGATTGTCCAAAATGTTACCAACTTTTAACCAAAATTCACAATTTGGTACCCAAATCTTAAATTTGTCCTATTAAAATACCCATTTTTTTCATTTATGTCTCAAAAGAGTGGGAACCTTTCAGCAAAAATGGGTACCAATTTGGGTCAAAATTGTGCCATAATGGTACCCACTTTTAACTTAGAAAATATTTTTTTGGGACATTTATGAAAAAGTGGGTACATTTTAAGAACAATTTTAAAAATATGGTACCAAACTGTGAATCGCTTAAAAGTGGGTACCATTCTAAAAAATTCACTAAAATAAATTGGTGTGTATGTATATGTGTATATATATATATATAAAGCATCATATTTGTCTTTCATCAATGTGGATCACTTAACACAAGTGCTTTTGGTTTTTGACCTACCAACCGATTTTATTAATATAACCCGTCTTTTTCGATAACTATTGGATGTCGTTCACTTTAATTGTGGTTTTTGGCCATTAGATGAAAGTTTTGACCCGACATCTCTGAATGAGCCGTCTATCGAAGCATCGGTTGGACGACAAAAATTTATAAAATAAAACACTCTTAAACGCATCAGAATTATAACGTCATCATCAACACCACCATCGATCTCTCAACACCACCATCACCACACCCATCATGCAACACCACCGCACCCATCAACCAACACCACCGCACCCATCAACCAACACCACCAACATATAAATCAACACTAACACTGAGCAACACTGAGCAACACTACCACCGTATCCATGTTCCCTAAAATGTTTTGAAATTGACTTTTTTGTACCCATGTCTCACTGTCGACGCCTTCCGTTCAATTCTCCGTTATTATGGTATTGGTGAAGTTTTTTGGGCAGGGAAACATAGCGGTGGAACAGACTCGTTCTCACTCGAACATGGAGAGAATTAAGGGGAAGAATCTGGGTAAGGATCGAGGAAATGATTCGGCGAAGGGATTAATTTTAGATTTGAAATTTGAGATTTCATAAACACGTGAGAATTTAAGAAATTTGGGATTTGGAGAGAAGAAAATTGGGAAATATGGGATTTAGGAGAGAAGGAAATAAGAAGAGAAGGATTTGAGAGATAAGAATTGGGAGAGCTAGTACTCTATCTGTTTCTCTATTTGTGACACACTTACTTTATTGTGATATTTTTTAAATGGCACAATTTTCATTTTTTGCAAGATTTCTTCAATTTCATCTACCCATTCTACTTTTGCTTTCTACATTCGATTTCAGCCACTCATTTTCTTCACATAAATCCAAGTACTTATACTAATAGTGCTACAAATAGAGAAATAGAGGGAGTAAACCTTTGGTGGTCTAGATGTAATTAAGGAAATTAAATAACCACACTTAAAAGATTATTACATTTTGAAATGGAAGACTATGGTTTTGGAACCTCAATAGATGACGGTTTCAAGAAAAAAAATAGAACCATCGTATAAGAGACTCATTAATTGTTGTTCCTGCTGTAAAGTCCATATTCAAGTAATTGACAATTTGTGCAAATTATGAAAATATGGAATTATTATGTTGAAACATCAAAGAACGAATCTTTTGAGATTTATGGAAGTACATTAAGAAATCCGATGAGATATTTCGTCCATGATTTAAATTTCACAGTATATAAATTCCTATATTTATGGAAATTAGAATTGATATGATAAATATTCTTTTCGAAAAGGATATGGGTCTATCTGGACGGAATATATTTAATTCTTTTCTTTAAGAGATTAGATTTGATAATTCCCATATCTATGAGATTTTATTGTAATCAGAATATTGTGTGGAAAAGGAATTATATTCACACAAGATCTTGATGTGTGCGATGAGTTTAAATAGAAGACATTTTGGCTGAGTCACTTATGCTTTTAATTGAAGAAAATCTGCATCCGAGTTTTCGATATTTCGAGAAGTGCTCAAGAACTTTTGTCTGTGTTCCAACATAATCAAAACCTTTTGATCAAATTTCAGAATCGTATACCTTAATCTCTCGTGAGGAGGAGATCCAGCGTCGACGAGTTTCGACATCAGAGGGAGTTGATTAAGGCAGATCCGTAGCAAGAGGAGCTTGCAGAATTCACACAGTATAATTAGAAGATAAGTATAATTGTATGGTATCCTTTGTAATGTATCTTTCTGATTAGTGTATTCATTTTGAAATGGGTCAGACCCCACATATGTAAGTGATTTTAATCGAACTACGTAACCAAGTCTCATGTGTTTATGCTTTCCTTTATTACATACTTGTTTAGATAGATTATGTTGGAATATGGTAGTAACAATCAAGAAAATTGGGTAAAACCAAATTTCACATGCATTAGTGAATGTAGGATAGTAAACGAGTCGAGCGGAGCCCGAATAACCTTTGTTCGAGTTCAAGTTCGTTTGTAATTTTTCGAGCTTGAGCTCGACTCGAGTTCAATCGAGCCTATAAAAACTTGGCTCCGGTTCGAGCTCGAGTGAAATTAATTTGTTCGAGTTCGTGTTCGAGATCTAATTCGAGTCATGATTATATATTTTTTTGTATACATTATAAAAGATTATATTTAATAAAAATATATTATATTGGCTCGAAAAAATTAACGAACACTATTAGTTGAGTTTGAGTTCGAGTTCGAATTTGGTTAAATTCAAATTCGAGAAGAGTTTTGACCAAACTTGTTGTGAGCTTTACGCGAACAATTCGATTCGTTTACACCCCTAAGTGGATGTGTCAACCATATATTTATTTTCTAAAATCAATATCACACACATATATAAGTGAATCGATATATCACGCGCTGTATTTGTACGATAGAAATACTATATGTATTTTTAATTTAATTTAAAGATCTATAATACTATATGTATTTTGAATTTAATTAAAAGAATAAGAAAAGGGAGTAGTTAACATTAGGTAATAATTAATTAAAAATTTGATCAATTAATAATTAATATTAAACCTATTATTGAATGCAAAATAGGGCGGAGAGAGGATCATCACCCGCGGTGGAGCTGTTCGCCGACGCCAAAGGTCGGCGGGTGCAGGTTTTCCGTTGGCGTTTCCTCTGGCGAGACTCATCATCCCCGCCGATCTCGTTCACCCTGTCGTTCTCATTCCCTATTCTCGTTCTCCGGCGACGTTCTCATTTTCTCGTCGTTCTCATTTTACCATCCCCGACAGGCTCTCCTTCTCCGGTTATCCGTTTCCCTTCTCCCCCGGTTCTCCATTTCCCTCATTCTCCCCCGGTTCTCCTTTTTTGGTTCTCTTTTCCCAGACCCCGGGCCTCTCTCTTTTTCCGGCTCTCCTTTCCTCGACTTTGGCCGGCTCTCCTTCCTCAGTTCTCCCTTTCCCTCCTCCCCTGATTCTACCGTTCCCTCCTTCTCCCCCGGTTCTCATTTTCCGATTCCGGTTCACGTTCCCATTCTCGGTTCTCTGTTCTCCTTTCCGCTCTCGTTTCCAGCTTTTGGACCCGTGGTTCTCCATTCTTGGGCCAATAAATAAAATTAATGAAAATTAAAATTAAAATATTTGAAAATTAATAATTAGCAAGTAGCTGCATGAAAAAATATAAATATATTATCTCCATGAAAACAAGTAGCTGCTTTCATAATGTATAGGAATATATATAAATGAGTCCGTCTCTTGGAAAACGGTCTTTCCATGAGTTATGAAAAGACCAAAGTTTAAAGTGTAAATTAGAATAAATCAAGATAAAATTTTTGAGTTGCATGAATCGGATAATAAATTTTATAATCACTACATGTTGCATAATAAAATTTTAATATTGCAACTAAGACCTTTTATCTTTTATTATTGCGATTCAACCCCGTCTTTCCATACCATAAGGCTATGGAAAGACGGTCCTTTCCAAGACTTTGTCTATATAAATATATTATAAAGAAATTAATTTTAAAAAATGAATAAATAAATAAATTTGATTTTGAATTTTAAAAAAATAAATGTAAAATTCAAAATTTAAAAATGTATTTAATTGATTTTTTTAAAATAATTACACAGTAAAATACCGAATATGTATAGCACTAGTGCAATTGAACATCGGTGATCCACCACCATCCAAAAATTTTCCTGTTGACCAGCAAGCTTTATTATCCTTATAAATCCCGTCCATTCCGCAACACAAGACAGGCAAAGACCTGGATTAGGAGAGAAAATAAATACTGACTCAGTTACAATTGATCATTTGAGCTAATCCCTATATATTTTATACATCGTACATTATCATTATACACACAGAAAATAATGGATGGGTTCAAATTCAAACCCCATGGTGCAAACTCTTGCCCTCTAACCCCACTCACATTTCTAGAAAGAGCGGCCGCAGTGTATGGCGAATGCACCTCCATCATCTTCAACTCCATCTCCTACACCTGGTCCGAAACCTACGCCCGATGCCTCAACGTTGCCTCCTCCATCTCCGCCCTCGGCATCAAACGCGGCGACGTCGTCTCCGTCATCGCCCCCAACATCCCCGCCATGTACGAGCTCCAGTTCGCCGTCCCCATGGCCGGCGCCGTCCTCAACTCCATCAACACCCGCCTCGACGCCCGCACCATCTCCGTCCTGCTCCAGCACAGCGAGTCCAAGCTCGTGTTCGTCGACTGTTACCTGAAATCCCTTGTTCTGGAAGCTATCGCCGGGTTTCCCAAAGGCCTGACTTCGCCGATGCTCGTCCTGATCGCTGGCGAACTATCGCTGTCCGGGGTGGATAACTGTGACGACACTTATGAGGGTTTGGTGAGCAAAGGGGATGCTTCTGGTACCGGTTTCCAGTGGGTCAGGCCGGAAAATGAGTGGGACCCGATGACGCTGAATTACACCTCCGGCACCACCTCCGCCCCGAAAGGGGTGGTTCATTCTCATAGATCTCTCTTCATCATTACTTTCGATTCCCTTGTTAATTGGTCTGTCCCGAAGCAGCCGGTTTATCTGTGGACGCTGCCGATGTTTCACTCCAACGGGTGGAGCTACACCTGGGGCATGGCGGCGGTGGGCGGCACCAACGTTTGTCTGAGGAAATTCGACGCCGGAGTCATCTTCAACCTCATTCCCTTACACGGCGTCACCCACATGTGCGGCGCTCCGGTCGTGCTAAACATGCTGGCGAATTACCCTCAAGCAAAGCCTGTGAATAATAACCACCAGGTTCATTTCATGACGGGCGGCGCTCCGCCACCCGCTGCCGTGGTCCTCCGCACAGAGTCGTTAGGCTTCGTCGTCAGCCACGGCTACGGGCTGACTGAGGTGGCTGGCGTAGTCGTTTCCTGTGCCTGGAAGCCCAAGTGGAACATACTCCCGGCGAGCGGGAGGGCTAAGCTGAAAAGCCGGCAGGGAGTGAGGACATTAGGAATGAACCAGGTCAACGTCGTTGACCCGGTGACCGGCGCCGGAGTGAAGAACGACGGGGTGTCATTGGGGGAGGTGGTTCTGCGAGGCGGATGTTTAATGCTAGGTTATCTCAAAAATCCGGCGGCTACTTCCAAGGTTTTGCGGGACGACGGTTGGCTTTACACGGGTGATGTCGGAGTAATGCATCCGGACGGGTATCTAGAAATCAAGGATCGATCTAAGGACATTATCATTAGTGGCGGGGAGAATGTGAGCAGTGTGGAGGTGGAGTCGGTGCTGTACACGCACCCGGCGGTGAATGAGGCGGCTGTGGTGGCTAAGCAGGATGAGTTATGGGGTGAGACGCCGTGTGCGTTCGTGAGCTTGAAGGAAGGGGCGATGTCGTTGCCCAAGGATAAGGATGTGATTGAGTATTGTAAAGACAGGCTGCCGCATTACATGGTGCCAAAGACGGTGGTTTTCGTGCCGGAGCTGCCGAAGACGGCCACCGGAAAAATCCAGAAGTTTAATCTCCGGGAACTTGTGAAGAAGATTGGCACGGAGCCGGCGTTGTCCAGTCGGATGTAGATGGTGATCGAATCATGCATGGCCACGTGGGTAGGGTATACTGTATCCACTTACCACGTTCAGTTCGTCAAGGGTTAATTTGGGAGGACGTACACTTTACTTTTTCCTCTGTTTTTTGAGGTATTCTCTTTATTGCTTTGATGAATCGAATTCAATTATTCCAATTTGTAAAAAAAAGGAAGTGGACATTCCAATTTGTACAGTGTGATTTTAATTTATTTTTAAAATACAAATTGAAAGTATACTTTATTAATTCTCAGTTAAATTCAATAACTTGCATGGCGTACTCACTAGTGAAAAAAATTCTATTAAAAGGTGGACCGAGATCAATTAAAGACGGTTCTACCTTTAATGACAATTGATTAAACGTGATTTTACTTGCAGAACTGCCTTTAACTAGGGTCCATAAACACTTCCAAGTTTGGAAGTGCTATCCAAGGTCACTATTTTATTTTAAATGTGGTTCTACAATTAGAATCACATTTATTGGGCCCAATTCCCCCTTATTTTCGACCCAAACCCTAAACCCTAAACCCTAGACCCAATAACAGGTCACTATTTTTTCTCCTTCTTTTCTTTCTCCTCAATCACTAGATAGGGTTTTCTCCCGCTCCCTCTCCCTCTCTTTTCTTTCCAGGCTGCCTCCCTCCCAGTCTTTTATTCCACCACTCCCTTCCCTATCCTCTGCTCCAGCCTTCCCTCCCTCCGCCACCACCTTCACACCTCCACCACTCTCAGCCATCCCTCCACCGCTCCAGCCTTCCCTCCGCCGCCACCGGTTTCAAGCCTTCACCACCCCTCCGTCTTCCCTCTGCCTCTCTTGTTCCCTTTGCCTAATCTCCACCGTCTGAGCTCCACTGCCGTCAAGAAGAGGAGATCGATGTACGACGCTGGAGATTGACTTTTCATGTGAAGGTGTTCACCACTGTGAAGGCCGCTAGAGGTTATATGTTCAGTGTTGTCGATGTTGTGTTGATTAACCATTATACTGTTCAGTGTTAATGTTGTTGTGTTGTCCAGTGTTGATATCGTTTCCAGATCTGGTTTTGCGCTGCTAGAAATCAATTGGTTTTCAGCAGCTCTGTTGTGCTGATTAACCATTATGTTGTCTAGTGTTGATGTCGTTTCCAGATCCGGCTTTGCGCTGCCGGAAACCAATTCGGAAATAGGTTTCGATTTTAGAACCTATTTTGGATCCTATTTAAGGCGGTTATTGACGTTGATCAAAGGCGGGACCAGAGAAGACACTTTGTAACCGCCTTTAGTGGTCCAATATAACCGCATTTAATAACACATTGCTCTACTAGTGATTTGTAAAGTACTGATATTTAGATTTTTTTGTTTGATTTATATTGAATTCATATCGGTTGAAATGAACTCAAATTAAGAGTAGTAAAATATATATTAGTATAATCAATGAAAAGATTTCATGTTATACCTACTAACAGTTATATCGATCATAAAAAAACTCATTTTAATAATTTTTTGGCATTCATATTATAATTATTTACATGTTCTGATTCATTTTAAAATATTTTCGTAATCATAGGTATCTCATTGCAATAAATAAAAATAAATATCAAATCACCCTATTGATCACCCTACTAATTTTAAAATGATTTCACCTAATAGTCAATCGGTTTTAAATAAGACTTTGTGTTAATTAAATTAATTTTTTATTAAATTAAAATTTTTTGAATCAAAATGAAATTGTATTGAAGGGCAGTTAAATTTAAATGAACCCGGCCTTATGAATTTCTATTCGGTCATTTAGTCCTGTCCTCTAACGATTATATCATTCCTTCCAATTCAGTTCAAATCAATTCAGTTTAGTTCAATTCTAAGAGAAATTTAATTGGTTAAATTTAACTTAAATTAACCATATTATTACTATATTCATCACAGTTATTGTTAGCTTAATTTTAAAGATTAGTTCAATTTAGTTCAATTCAGATCAGTTCAAATTAGTATGTTTTTCCAATGCAAAAATTTCCGAAAGTTTTATATTCTAATTTTTTTACTTGAATACTCAACAAAATCGCTATTTGAATCTAATATTCAAAATCTCTGTCTCTTTTCAAGATGCAATTTAACTATTTATTTAGTCAAAACTTTTTAAATTTGACCATAAAATAAATTGGTTTTTAAATGTATATACTATATTGTGATACCATGTTAGATTAATTATAACGTGCGTGCGTGTGTATATATATATATATATTTTTTAAATATCAACTTTTCATAAATTTAATTTACGCCCAATGAAAGATATTAAATATCAAACATTTTTCAAGTCAACTGTTGAAAGTCAAAAAGGTTGAAATGGAACAGAGTATTTCATTTAGTCCATAACATTATTTGTTTAGAAGGATATTACTTCCTCTGTCCCATCATAAGCTGTACATAATTTTTTTCACAGTATTCAAGAAACGTGTTTGACCATTAATATGTTTAACTACGTACTATAACGGCAATAAAAAGTGAATATTTAGAAACTATTTATTACAACGAATTCAAGAATATCACATACGATAATTTTAATATTTATATATCTATTAAAATATGTGGTTAAAATTTGGCAATGTTGATTATCAAATATTAAGCATTCAACTTATGTTGGTACGGAGGAAGTATTATCACAATCTATGTTAAAAGTTTGGGATATATACCAATATAACCCTACCTACTTGACATAAGTGTCAATATAACCCTCAGATAATTTTTATTGCAGATATAACCCTACCTAGTTGATGTAAGTGCCAATATAACCCTCATATCTCATTTCCGCCGGACCGCCGCCGGACCGCCGGATTTTGGCCGGACCGCCGCCTGATTTTGGCCGGATTTTGGTCGGACCGCCGGTGGACCACCGCCGGACCGCCACCGGACCACTAATAGGGTTATAATGGCACTTACATCAATTATGTAGGGTTATATCTACACTTTCAGTTATCAAAAGGTTATATTGGCACTTATGTCAAGTATGTAGGGTTATAAAATCACTTTTCTCTAAAAGTTTCATTTTCAAATAGAATCAGTTTAATGACAAAAACAAAGCATATGCAAACCATACACGTACTTGATTATACAACTGACAAGCTATCGTTTATTGTTTACGTAAGTTTCTCATGCAAATAGACTCTGTACTTCATTTTTATTTTATGAATATATATTTATCTATTTTATGAAAGGCGCTTTGATAAAAAAAAAAACTACAGTGAATTTATCTATATATTTCGAATAACACGGTAGGCCTTAGTTGGTTTTTATTGGGCCACTAGTGTAGGGAGATCATTTGTCAACCTTTGTAATATTGGGCTACTACTTCGCATATTCCTTTTTGTGTTTTACTTACTACCTCTGTCCCGGGATTATTGATCTATTTTTTTGTCAACTTTCTCAAATTATATTTGACCATCAATAACTTTAATTACGGATATTAATGGTACACTAAAATTTATCTTTAGAAACTACGTAGGTATAGGAGTTTAACAATATCTCACATGATGATATTAGAGGCTATATACTAATTGAAATATATGGTCAAACATGGTCCGAGAAAGT
>JAULKM010000012.1:12292913-12309938 GCA_032355605.1 Rubia tinctorum | reverse complement strand
TAGTTTACCCGAGGGATTGTACGGGTTTTCTTGATACTGGGTTCATGATGTACTTGTATTGGAACATGCATTGTTGAAATTGGAGTGGATATTCCAACATATTGGACGTCATCAAGTTAAATGGGACTATCTGAAAACTCTGATGTTCACGGAATATTCAAGAAAAATCCCAACATCACTGTCGCTGTCAACCTTTGCCAGTTGTTCTCTGTCTCTGAGAATGTAACCCTTGCTCTATAACACATGAAAATATGAGACATTTGACTTCCTGCCCTTTCAAATTTCTTATGACGTCTTGCTTGTGAATGGTCGGAGGTACACTCGGTTTATAGTGTAGCCGGCTGTATTAATGAATTCTGCCCACCATTTCTTATGAATTCCTTTCTCATCCAGCATGACTCGAGTCATTTTCTGTAGAGTCCTGTTCTTTCTTTCCATAATTCTGTTCTTCTGAGAAGTGATTAGTGCAGAGAATTCGTGCTGAATACCTAGCTCGTCACAGAAACCACTAAACTAAGAGTTCTCGAATCCCCTGTCGTGATCACTAAGAATTCTAATGATATTTCCAACTGGAATTCCTCCCCCCATCTATAATTTGATCACCAAACTCTTGAAAACATCCACCGTATCGGATTTTTCTTTAAGAAACTCCACCCAAGTTTATTTGGAGAAATCGCCAACACATACAAAGATATACTTCTTACCGCTCACACTAGGTGTGTTGACTGGACCTATCAAATCAATGTGTAGTAATTCAAGTGTTCTCGAGGTGGTAATATACTGAAATGATGAGTGGGGTGATTGAATTTTTTTTACCTTGTTGACATGGTCCGCACACAATTTCCTTTTTGCCAGTAAGTGTAGGCATACATCGTACTGCCTTCAAATTGGCAATTTTCATAAGAGTTTTGCAGTTGATACGACCAAGTTTCCTGTGTTACATTGTTCCTTCATTCGTTGTTGAACTTAGACATTTCACTTCACAAGTAACAGTTGTCTGAAGACCGAATTGCAAAGAGTACTTTATCTTCACAATTTTTCACTATACATTTGTCTTTATGAAACTCCACGGTCATATTTTCATCACATAGCTAACTGATACTCAGAAAATTAGCCTTCAAATCTTCCATAAGAAAAACACTTGTAAAGATAGGGAACCCCTCAATTTATAGTTCACCCTTACCAACTACTCGACTCTTCTTTCCATCACCAAAGGTGAAAAATCCACCGTTGTATGGTTTAATCTTTGTCAGATCTTCTTGAGTTCTAGTCATATGTTGAGAACACCCACTATCAAAGTACCACAAGTCTTTAGAGTGTGCGATAAGACAAATGTGAGCAACAAGGAAAATATTAGAGTTGTTAAGAATCCATACCTTTCTGACCATTTTTAAGAGTTGGAAACTATCTATGTTGGAACATGCTGATATTTTTATCCACTCATGATGTCTCTGAGAAGTTTAAAACAGTGATCTTCAGTAACTACGAAGAAGAGGTTTGCGTTGTCGTGATTTTACCACTTTTCTCCGCAAATCTTGAACTTCTAATTTGAAATCTATAGTGATGGTAGATGGTTTTTCATGGCCTACACCTTGTCGATTTCCAAACTTCTTTCTCATAGTGAGTATATCATCCAATTTTGCTTTTCTAGTGTTCAACTTGTTTATTGCTACCTCATCCATTTCAACTTTCTTAGTTGTTGAGCTCAGATTTAGTTTCAACTGCTCAATATCTATTTTGAGTTGTAAAGCTAATAATAACATCTCTTTCTCAAAAAGTTTAGTTTTCTCTATTTTCAAGACTTTATTTGAGTCAATAATCTCCAACCACATCTCATACATTTTTTAGTATGCTATGTAGATGTCTTCATCACTAATGACTTGGTCTCATCATCACTGGAGGAGTAGTTACCAACTGAATTTTCTATTTTGGAACTTACGCGTTTGTCTGTTCGTGCTACGTTGGAACATGTATCATCAGTTTCTGATACATCATGAATTTTTGCTCTGAATGCCACGTAATTGCTGGTAAGTTCCTCTTCATCTTTCTCCTCTCCATTTTCACTCCATAGTGTCACATATGACTTACCTTGCTTATTTTCAGTGTTAGCACATTCAGCCTAGATGTGTTCATATCCCTCACATTCTCTACATTAAATCCTTCCTGACTGCTTTATTTCACCACCCTGATTTCTTTGAAACTTCTTATTAGTTTGCTCCATTCGTGTTCCACGATTATTACCAATGACCCCAAGGTCTATTACTGTTGAATCTTTCTTGAGGTTTTTTATTCACCACTTTCTTCAGCCTTTGCAGAAATTCTTTATAATAAAGGCAAGTTCTTCAATTCCATCATCACTGTCAACTTCATGAGTGATCTTTAATGAAGAAGCTTTGAAAGTCAATTCCTCTTGCACTTTATTCGTTGGATGTTCCAATGTCATCTCATAGGTTTGTAGTGATCCCATTAATTCATCTAAAGTCACGGTGGCCACATTTTTTGCTTTTTCTATTGCTGCAACTTTGATAGCAAATCTTTGAGGGCCTTCACTAATTTGGCCCCATGTAAATTTTTCTGAGTTGATGTGCCATAATGGTGATATCTCTCAGTTTCCCATTAAGTACTACAAAATATCCCATGTTTTTTATTGACCGATAACATGTAGAGATGAGTTTGAACTAATTTTCGTCCACTGCAGTGAAGATAAAATTCAATGCTTTGGAGTTTGTCACTGACACCTTCAGTTTATCTGGAGACTATGATGCTTTAGGCTTAAGTTTTGGTTCCTTCGAACAAGATTCTCATTCTTTCAAACTAGATTCTTCTTCTCCAGTGCTCACAGTTGGTGGATTCCACTCTGTCTCAACACAGTGCCAAGATAGTTTATCTAGTGAGTTTATGAAGACTCTCATACGGGTCGTCCAGTAGTTGTAGTTCGTTCATTCCAGCAGTGGTGGCCGAGACACAGAATCTCCTTCTTTGGTCGTCATTGGTAAAATCTGATTACACTTTCCTTGACACAACCAAGGTAATAGTAAGTGACTTAGCTCTTATGCCAAATGAAATTTGGGTTTACCTAATTATTTCATTAATTACTAACTTGTTCCAATATAACTCATCTAACCAAGTATGAAATAAAGTAAAATATTAACGCATAAGACTTGGTTACACAGTTCGGTGAAATTCACCTACATTTGCAGGATCTGGCTCAGTTGAGAATAAATCCATTAATCAGAAAGATACAGTATAAAGTACAATATACAATTATACTTATCTTATCTAATTATGCCGTGTGGATTTTTCAAGCTCCTCTTGCTATCAATCGTCCTTGATCAGGCTCCCTCTGGCCTCAAAACTCATTGACGCTGGATCTCCTCCCGAGATATTAAGGCATACACTTATGAACTTGATCAACAGGTTACTGTATGTTGGAACATATTAATCCTAACTCTTGTAGTACTCTCAGAAAGATAGAAAATCCGAATGCAGATTTTTGCTATGAAGTTTGTGTATTGCACATCTGTAATGTCCTCTATTTATAGTCCATGAGTAGATCGGAAATCTCCACCTTTATCTCCAAAATATTCCGTTTCCAAATATGCTTCTGAATCATATCACAATCCCTGAATATAGGGATTTCCTTTACCTCATCCCTTAATATTTCATAAATCTAATTCCTTAAGAAAAGGATTTTCCATAATTCCAATACACTTCAATCTTACGCATAAATAGTATATTGCGAAATTTCCAATCTTCCATAAATCAATATCCATGTAATATTTTTCAATCATTAAATCCTCTAAGCTCCAACTTTCTGTATGTTCGGACATGGAAAGTTTTTCTTTTCAAAATTAGTTTACAAATGTCAATTTAAGTAATAAATGCACAATACGGGACTTTACACCCTTAAACCACAAGCCTCCCATTTCTTTTGGTGTGCATTAAGGTCTACTTCACCCAGCAATTTTTTTTACCTCTGTGCTTCCCCACCATTATTTAGCTCGAGAAAGGTTGAAAGTTTCTTTGTATAGAAATTTGTCTTTCATTCGTTGATTATGAAAAAATTGGTTGAACTTCACTTCATTCATGAAAAATTGATTCTGTATTCGTGTCAATAAATGATTTGGGAGACATATTGTTCTTATTATTTTTAGTCCCTAAAACAATATTTTGTTTTTCCACTTAAGGTATTTTCAAATACATGTATCATTTTTAAACATAAATCAGACTTGTTCTTAAAAGAAAATTAGACTTAAGAATGTTGGAACAATGATAGAAAAATTGAAGAAATGAAGACAAAGTTTTGGTGCTAAAATGATACGGCTTTTCTAAATTTCATTCTCCTATTTATAGATTAAAATGTCTTAAAAATTATTCCTACACTAATGAAAAACCACACGACAAGTTTCTAACCTCCATAACCTCCTACCATAACTCTCCAGCACTAACTCTACTAATGAAGGCTAAACAATGTGCCTTATTCAATGCCTGTAACTTCTTCAACCACCTACCACTACTAACTAGAACTAAAGGCTATTATTCCAAGATTTTATGTTCTTCAACCTCCTACCACGAAAGCCTTGCTTTAAGGTCATAACTATGGAACTTTCATAACCTCTAATTAGCACTAAGTAGTAGTAATAACAATAATCACTACCTATGCAACATGGTTAACTAAAAAATTCACCCATTAACTTTGTTTCATAGAACCACTTCAACTATACCGAGCTTTAGTCTCATTTCAACGAACTTGACTCGTCTGAATGGCTTGATCAGAATGTCAACCAGCTGTTCGTTCGTACCAACCTGACTAACTTTCACAAAACCATTTTCAATGCACTCACGAATAAAATGAAAACAAATTTCAATGTGCTTACTTCGTTTGTGATAAGCCAGATTGTTGCTCAAATCAATTGCG
Source organism: Rubia tinctorum (assembly GCA_032355605.1). NCBI lineage: Eukaryota > Viridiplantae > Streptophyta > Magnoliopsida > Gentianales > Rubiaceae > Rubia > Rubia tinctorum. The sequence continues at coordinate 12,305,020 of JAULKM010000012.1, read as the reverse complement.
AACTTATTGTCCACGAGAAGCTCCACCACCCTTGGATTGTGGTTAGTGAGCTCTCCTAACAAGTAACTCAGCCACACTCCTAACAAGTAACTCAGCCACACTCCCTGGCACACCGCTTCTACTGCTGCAATGTACTCCACTTTGCAAGATGAGAGTGCAACTACCTCATGTAACTAGGTTGGAGCCAAGGAAGAAGGTCATCCCTATTGCACTCTTACAATCATCCGTGTCACCAGCAAGGTCACTGTCACTGAACCCGACCAAATCAATCTCCAACTTGTCTATCTTTTTGTAGCAGCATCCTAGGCCAATGGTGCCCTTCACGTAGCATAAGATCTGCTTCACCGCTACCCAGTGCGGTGCCTTGGGTTCTTCCATGAACCTGCTAACTATTCTAACAGTGTTGCTGATATCCGGCCTAATGTTGCACAAATACCTTAGACTTCCCACCACATTGATGTACCTTGTTGTGTCAATAACATCCCCTGGATATTTCTTAGTTAGCTTCAACCTATTCATTATAGGTGTGGAGCATGGATGAAAACTTTCCTTGCCACACACATCAAGAATTTTGGGTGCATAGGAACTTTGGCACAAAGTGATTTCCTTCTCACCTTGTTTGACTTCTATCCCAGATAGTAACTCAAGAGACCTAAGTCACTCATGTCAAACAATTTTTACATATATCCTTTGAAGAAAGCTAGCTCCTTGGTGCTGACCCCTATGATGATCAAACCATCCACGTAAACTTTAACCAGTAAACTATTCAAGCTACTTGTCTTCCTGTACACTGCATGCTCCAATGTGCAGCGATGGAAACCTAAGGAGAACAGTGTTGTGTCCAGCTTGGCATTCCAAGCTCGCAGGGCCTGGCGCAACCCGTACAAGGCCTTGTGCAACCTGAGCAACTTGTGCTCATTTTTTGGATCAACGTAACCTGGTGGATGGTGCACATAGACCTCCTCAGTTATATCTCCATTCAAAAATACTGATTTGACATCCATTTGGTGCACCTCCTAGCCCCGCTGTGCGGGTAGAGCTAGTAGCAAGTGCACTGTTTCCATCATGGCCACAGGAGCAAACACTTAATGAAAATCCACTCCTTGGCGCTGCACGTAGCCTTTTTCCACAAGGCGGGCCTTGTACTTCACCACATTTCCATCTGGGTCCTTCTTCACCTTGAACACCCACTTAAGCTCTATAGCCCTCTGCCCAATAGGGAGAGAAGCTAACTCCCACGTCCTATTGTTTTTGTTTGACCTGATATCATCATCCATTGCTTGTCTCCAACATGCCTCACCCAGGGCCTCATCTACACTACTTGGTTCCTCCACGTCTAAGAAACAAACACCGGTCATTTCAACGTACTAGGTTATTTCATAGATGTCTGCCACCTTGCGGTACCGTGTTACACTGCATCATCCCGTATTTGTGGGGTTTCTCGCTCTCCCTTTTTAGCAAAAATGGGCCTCGGTGTCTAGTGCACAAGTAGGGAAGGTGTGTCTTGTTGTACGTCAGAGCTTGTGTCACCCAGCACATCAAGTTCTAGTAAATACTCCACTGTGAAGGTTTCATCCAAGGTCGGAACTACATCATGCACCCCTAACTTCCACTCCCACTTCTTGTGCTCCTCGAACACAATATCTCTACTTACATAGAGCTTCTTTGTTTTTGGCTCAAACACACGGTAGGCCTTGGATCACTCTTCATAATTGAAGAATACCATTGACAGAGCGATCAACTAGCTTGTTCACCCTGGGGCCAACTTTCTTAACGTGCACCACACAACCAAAAGTTTCAAAATGATGCACATTTGACTTACGTCAATGCTAGGCCTCATAAGGTGTCTTCCCATCCAACCTCTGTGTTGGCATCCGATTTAAGATATAGACAGCGGTCTTCATTGCCTCACCCCGAAAAATAGCAGGCATGCTCATGATTTTGAGCAAGCAGCGCACCATCTCCACCACCGTTTGATTACGCCGTTCAACCACGCCATTTTGCACAGTGACCGAAAGTTAAGGTGTATGTAGTGTGCATGCCATAACCATGCTACATCATCTGCCTTAGAAAGCAAACTCACGGGAACAACTACATCCATCGTCAAGACATACATCCTATTCTTGCTTCGTGCCACCAATGCCAACAAGGCCCAGTCACAATCAAACAAGCACAAATTCCCATTTTCAATCACGGTCTTGCTACCATTTTCATCTAGTTGGCCAATACTGATAATGTTGCTGTTCAACTTAAGCATGAAATATACATCTGTTAGCACCTTGTGCTCCTTGTTCTTTCACATGAACATCACAACACCTCAACCACATATCTCTACCATTGATCCATCACCAAGCCTGACCTTGCCTTTCACAGTCCCATCAAGTGATGTAAACAATGCATTGGTACCCGTCATCTGGTTACTCGCACTTGTGTTATAGTACCACATCCCCTTGCCCATGCAGACTGGAAACACATGATCCTCATTGAGGAATACATACTCATGTGCCTCTTTGACGGGACCAACACTATCCATGATAGGTCTTGTCGGGACACTCCTAACATGGAGCGCCTAATCATTATGGCTTCCTAGCGCCTGCCAAGTGATCTTTGGAGGCTGCACCTGAACCATAGATACCATTAGCAAGACTGGCTGATCATCCTTGATCAAGGTTAAGTGTGCCCCGTCCCGTTTTCCATGTTTTGTCTTGCGACACTCAAATAAAAAATGGCCATAAATGCCACAATTGTGACATTTCCCTTTCCTATGAACTTTTTCTCGAGTCCCTGTGGTGCCTCCCTTCTGGTCCCACAAGTCTCCACGACCACGGCTCTTAGCCGTGGCGTTGACTTGGCCCTTTCCTCTAGACTCAGATGTTTCACCCTTTTCCTTGTGGCTTTGGCGCATTCGCCACTCATCCTCCTTGAGAAGAAATTTAGCACCACCCTTGTCGCTTGGATCACCAATTCCAAAACGATTTTCCACCGAACATAGTCGTCCGGTCAGTTCATCAATCAAAAGCGTGCTTAGATCAAGCAAAGTCTCAATAGCAGCTGCCGCTCGTAGCGTTGTGGCACAACGCACAAGAACTTCTTCACGACCTTCTCCTCCTCCGACGTGTCACCAAGGATGCAAGGATTGTTGACAAGGCTAGTGCTTCTCATGGAAAAATCATCAACGTTCTCACCACCCTTGAAAGTAATTGTTTCAAACTTTGTGCGCAACTTTTGTGCATTGGCTTCGTGGACACGATCAACACCCATTTGTTGCGTCTTCATCGTGTCTCAAGACTCTTTGGCCATGTCCTTCACAACCAAAGTGAACAGCATCTCCGGCGGCACCGCTCGCAGGATCGCAGAGCGTGCTTGCCTATCTTCACGATAATTTGCATTCCCCTCCTCGACCGCTCACTACAAACCTTGTGCTTGCAGATTCACCCTGATCACTAGGGCCCAATCAACATAGTTTGTGCGAGTTAGGATAGGTTACACCATTGGTCTGCCACTCTTCTTTGACACATGTTGCACCATCACTTCACGAGATCTTGGCCCCCTGGTTGCACTACGTCCTCTTTGTCTTGATGGAGTGTGTGAACCCTCTGGTGTATTTCTTTCCATTGATCAACCTTGTTCTAATATCAAATGTTGGAACAATGATAGAAAAATGGAAGAAATGAAGACAACGTTTTGGTGCTGAAAGGATACAACTTTTCTGATTTTTCATTATCCAATTTATAGAGTACAAAATGTCTTATAAATTATTCTCACACTAATGAAAAACCATACTACAAGCTTCTAACCTCCATAACCATCTAACATAACTAGCTAGCAATAACTCTACTAATGAAGGCTAAACAATGTGCCTTATTCCATGCTTGTAACTTTTTCAATCACCCACCACTACTAACCAGCACTAAAGACTATTATGCCAATCTTTTATGTTGTTCAACCTTTTACCACTAAAGCCTTGCTTTAAGTTCATAACTTATGTAACTTGCATAACCTCCAATTAGCACTAAATAGTAGTAATAACAGGAATCCTCTAATTAGCACTAAGTAGTAGTAACAATAATAGCGACTTATGCAACATGGTTTGGTTAACTCAACAAACAAGGCATTAACAAACAGATTAAGGTAGTATAAGCTTCAGCTAAAACATATCTACTGATGATCAACGCACAGCCAATCATGATCAGAGAAAGACCTGAGCATTCCCAACCCTCCCAATCCTAAGATACGTAGGAAAACAGACAAGTTTCTTGTCTTCCCCATCTTCATTCCAAACAAGACTTAATTCCCCAACCAAATCATCACTCATGAGCTCCACTCCCTTTTCCTTTGCAGTTCGGTATGCCGACCACGACCTGATATACGATAAGTAACCATCCAAATCCATCAAACTCTCCGACTTGAATTCAAAAGGTCCGGTATGATCAAGCCTCTCCACCGCCGCAAATGGGAAGTCGATAGTCTCGTATTTCTCCTCTATCAGCCTAATCGGCGGTTCCCAGTAAGGCCCCGCGTTGAGGCGGTAGAGTTCATGCATAAGAGCATCAATTTTGGGGTTGACTTGCGGCTCCACAGCGTAACACCATGCCGCAATGACTCCGTTGGGCTTCTTCAGCACCCACTTCACCTGCTTATAGAACCCCGGAAGATGGAACCAGTGCATCGCCTGAGCAACGGTTACTAAATCGACGCTGGATTCGCCGGAAATCTTGTTTTGGAGGTCTTCCATGGACATGTCGGAGGCCGTGCATTTGTACTGGATGTTGGGGAGATCCGCCGCCATCTCTAGCTGCTCGCCGCTCGTGTCTGTCGCTATAACTCTCTTGTATGCCTTTGCCAACTTACATGCCAACTTACAACAAATGCAAATGCCATCAAACTGTCAGAACTGCAATTCTCTTATTGAATGATGAAAAACAATTGGGTTTGAGAAGAAATGAAGGAAAATAGTGAGGCATGGATGGAAGGCTCACAAATTGTGCAGCCTGGCCGCTGCCAGTGCCGACATCCCAAACGAGGTCACGGGAAGGGGTGTTGGACGCTATGAATTCGAACAATTCGGGTGTAGCAGTTGGTCGGCTGCCTGAATACTGCTCTGCCTGCTCCTCCTTGTCAAACAAATCTGCCATGCCTGCCTGAATGCCAGATTCTCAATTTCCTCTCAATTTCCGGATAAGCATTAATATTCTTGCCACTGTTGTAGATAAACTAAGAGAGAGCTTGAACCTTCTATAGATCTTCGAGCCCTTCAAATTTAAAATAATCCAATCGGTGGTGTTTAGTCGGTGTCATGTATGTTCTACACACTACCGGTGTTTTCATGATTCAACTCATAGTACCTTTAACATTTTCAGAAGAAAAAGTTTTGAATAGGTTTCGCATTGAGGTTTTAAAAATAGAGTTTATGCAAATGCAACTCCCTCCGTCCCATCTGAATTTGAACACTTTTTGATTAACTTTCCCAATGTACGTTTGATCATAAATTTCAACTAGTATATAAACATTGATATCATCATGTGAGATATTATTGCATTCACTGCATAATGTATTTTATACGTATCTAATTTTAACACACGGTTAATACACGTAACTAAAGTTATCGTTGGTCAAACATGACCTGAGAAAGTTGACTAAAAACTGTGCATATTCGGTTGGACAGAGGGAGTATATAGAAATGATGTTCAAAATATTTGGAAATGAAAAGGAGAGGTCAGGAGGGTGCTGGGAATAAATAAATAGGAAATGAATTATTTTGGATTATAATAAATTTAGTGGGTCTCCTGACAAGTGGCATGTCCATAAGCTTACGGACGGGAAGTGACCTATTTGCAAATAACAAAAATAGTATGAAAAATGGATCCAGATCATTAACTAAGAAACGGATCACACAAACACACAGTCCTCGAAAAACTTGCTAATCGTTTCTTCCTTCTTCCCCGATTCAAATTTTCCTCCTTCTTCTCCGATTTCACTACTTCTCTGATATCCTCCAACGACAACCGGTGCCTTTCCGACAAATTTAAGGAAGAAAATCGTGAATTAGGAACAGATCTATGCTAAATGAGAATGAAGCTTATCAAATTTTAACATATTTAGGCGTAAAAACTAATGCAATTGAATCGGAACCCGCTGAAGAAAACGTGATCGCAACCACCATTATTCAACTCCAAACAAATGAAATTCAGTTGCAAGAAGGTGAAATATTACCGAATTCCATTGAAGGTATGATTTTCTCTCATCGGACTGAAATTATATTGTTGAATTTCAATCGATATGAATATAACTGTTTTTTAAACTTCTGGACACTGAAATTTGACTTCTATGAACATGTGGAAACATTAGTACTATAAACTACACGCTGCTAAAAAAAATCTTTTTGTTTATGGATTTATTAATTTAAGTTACGTATAGTTTACAATAAAACATGTGTTAGATTGAAATGAACAAAACACAGAGAATGCATTTATCAATTCTAACTGTTGACAAATTTGCGCATTGTTCAGCTTATAACATGTACAACATACACTAAACTTTGCATATGTTACATTACAAATAGTATTTATTATAGTGATCAGAACAGAGCTTTTATAAGTTTCTAATTCTAAGTAACTTCTTGTAGACTTTGCGTAAATCATATTAGAATATGAATATCTTACATTATAAACTATATTTATTATTTGATACAGGTGCATATTTTCCAAATTTAAATGAAATAGATTCCAGTGAAAATCTTGCTGGCGTAAACGCAAAAAACCTAGAAGCTATACATGCTTTGTATAAGAAGCATGCAAATGCTATCGGTTTCATCTACAGGAAAGACTGTCAACGTCTAAACAACAAAAGGCAAATTTGTGAAAAGTACTACAAGTGCTATTTTGAAGGACAGTCGAAAAGATTAAAACCCAGCTTTTTCAGCCCTATTCCTTGTGTGGATAATGACATCATTCTACAAATATAAAGAAGAGGAAGAGAAATGATCTAATTACAAAAATAGGATGCCAACCTGAAATCAGAGTCAAGTTTGAGCAAGATTATTACATTATGGCTCACCACATCACGGTACACAATCATGAGTTAACGAGACCAACCTGGCAGTATCTCAGTAGGAGTGAACGGAGGATTAGAGAAGACAAAGGAAAGACTATTACACCAATGGAACAAGCAAGTTTAAGACCTATTGTAGGATATAAATACATGGTTTTTTAAGCTGGTGGAGAAGAAAATCTAGGGTATACGATGAAAGATCACCTTAACTTTGTGAGTCGACTTCGAATGAAAGATATCGAAAGTGGAGATGCTCAGAAATTTGTTGATACACTCTTGGAAATAAATGACAAGGACAAAGATTTCTTCTTCAAAGTCATGTTCTATGAAGAGACAAGACTATCAGTAGTATTTTGGAGAGATGCAATGATGCTGGAGGACTACAAACTCTACGGGGATGTCACCATATTTTACACTACATACAAAGCAAAGAAAGTTAACTTGATTTGTGCGTCAATAGTTGGAATCAACGATCACTAGAACATAACAATGTTTGCGTGTGCTTTTATTGAAAAAGAAGTGGCTGATACTTTTGTGTGGCTCCTCAACACTTTCAAGAAATCAATGAAAGGGAAGGAACCTGCCACAATATTCACATATCAAGATCCTGCAATGGGCAATGCAATAAATGAGGTATGTTTTGAAAATTTGTTAGTTACATATCTGAACACTAAATATGGTCTGTTAAAAACTGCAACTGTTACCTTACGGTATGTATTAAATAGCTTATAAGAGTTACTGGTTACTTTAAAAAACAGGTATCCTGAAAATGTTGCAACTTCATAAAATTTTTACTTACATATCTAAAACTGAATAGGGAATGTAATTGCACCTGTTAGCTTATATGTATAACTTATGCTATACGAAAAATTAGTTAGTTACTTGTAAATTAATGTATTAATCAACTTCATTCTTGGATACAACTTTTAGGTCTTCAAGAACACAAAACACAGGTTGTGCTAATGGCATATAAAACAGAATGCAATACAAAAATTATGGGAAATTGAAGAAAGATGAATCAATTTAAAATGCTTTAGACTATTGTATAAAAGGATGAAGAGAAATGGAACTCAATGATTGCCAACTACAATCTAGGAAATTACACATGGTTTCAATTGGTGTACGGTATTCGTGAGAAATGCAGCATAGTATTCAACAAAGATATTTTATCTGCAGGTATTCAATCATCACAAAGGAGCGAAAGTACCAACCATGCCCTATGCTTCAGTGCAAACAAAACAACTACACTCACTCAATTTAAGCTCTTCAACCAAACAATCAAAAAGTGGAGGAGAGATGAAGCAGAGAAGGAAAATACATGTGCAAAAGCAATGCCAAATTTTTGAAGAAAAAACAGGTATGTTTACATTCAGATGATTTAATACCGATTTGCATTAATTTTCCTAGAACCTGAAACTGTTAACTTAAAATATGCATTTGTTTCTCAACTACTGGGCCTCTACAGATTTGGTTAAACATGCTGCAAATGTTAACACATTCGCATTGTACAAAAGATTCAAAAATGAATTTTCTCTAGAAAGGGAAACTAGAGTCAAGGAAATGTTCTCATAACCACCATCAAGAAAATATGAAGTCAGCCTAGAACATGATGAATCTAAATATGAGACAGTCGAGTACAAAAATGAAGATGGGCTAGTTGAAGTACAATGAAAATACAAATGCTTTGAAGTATCAGGTATGTTGTGTTTTCATATTTTTAGAGTATTGAACCCGAATTGTATCACTGAAATCCTAGAGAATTACATCCTCAAAAGATGGACAAAAAAGACCAAAACATAAATATGGGACAAGGTTCTTGGGCAAGGAAAACAACAATGGTGTAGTTTCATAGAGGAATCACATGTCCAGAAAATGCTAAAATTTAGTTTTGAAAAGCGAAGGAAACTAAAAAACTAGAAGAACTCTTGAAGAGATGTTAGACACATGCTTAGAAAGAATAGAACAATTGTTGGCTTCAAACACCAATGCCATTAAAGAATTAGCCACAAGTAGTCACTGCAACTCCACCATAACAAGTGCACCTAAGGTACTTGATCCAACCCAAGTGAAGACAAAAGGAAGAGGGAAAAGGCTGAAATCAGGCTTGGAAATGAAAAAAAAACAAAGAAAACTACTGAATTTGACACAAAAACACTAGATGTAAAGACACGGTAAAAGTAGGATTGTTTAGGATACGTGTTGCATGTATTTACCTATATATTGCATTTGTTTTTCATTAACTTAAAAGATTGTATTACACTGAATATCATACTATATGTGTTGGCTTACAACTATAACTTATTAACTTATGACTTGCATTGGTTTTCCTTACCCGAAAACCAACCTTTGTTAAGCAACTTGCATTTTGTTTCACATAATTTTAGTGATATGAAATCATTGAATACATGTTGAATTACTTGGCTTACAACTATAATTTATTAGCCCATAAATTGCATTTGTTTTCTTATAATCTCAGCTAATCATGACAATGAACAACATGAAATAACTAAAATGTAACTTGGTATTAATAAGCATACAAATAGTACTTCTTAACATTCAACATGTATTTGTTTCATACAACCTTCAGCCATAAAAATCCTAAAACATCGTTTCAAAGTAACTTAACCTATTAGTCATAAACCAATCAGTCACAAAATAATCTGATTGCAAATAGTCCAAAAAAAATTAAAAGACTTCAACTTCAAAGCTACATATCATCAAGTCCATCAATCCTAAGGGAGAACGAAGGAATCGAGAAACGAGCTTTTCTCAAGAATTATTCAATCATCCTATCAACCAACTCATATTCGATAACTTCCTGCGTGGTCATGACATGCTCATGGTTTTCATTTGCGCCTTCTTGTTATTAATGTGATTATGGATGCGGTTGTGGTTGTGGTTGTGGTTGCACAGTGGGACTGACATTTGCTTTCTCAAGATTATGCACCAAAACTCGCATAATAACCTTGAACGCCACAACGCAATTCCAGCCTTGAACTCCAACAATTCCCAACCTCAACACCACCGATAAACCCTAGCCCCGCTCTCAACACCACCACCTCACGCCGCTACTTTCCGCTGCACTCCACCGCCTCGATGCAATCCTAGCCCCGAACGCCAGCCAATCCCAGGCTCGACGCTACCGCTCAATAATGAAATTGCCTAATAATTGTTTTATTTTTTGAGCTATTTAAGAGTTATTTGCTTTAATTTATGAGTACAAATTATCTCTTTTTTTCATTTTCAAGAACGAAAAAATGATTTAAATAATAGTCTAATTGATTTGATAATTTAAAAATGTTTTTATCATTTTTTAGAATTGTATACTTTATATAATATACCTTTTATATATAGTAAACATATAAAAACTTCATATCACAATTTTTTTCTTGAGTCGTACGAGGAGAAAACTTCCTATACGTTTCTAAGAGGGGTATTGTTCATCTACATCTATCTTAATGAGCTGTCTATCAAATCGTTGCAATTGATGTTCGATCCTGAAGAGAAGGAAAAGATCTTCAAAAAGTGGATTTTTATGATCCGATAAAAAATTAAACTTATTTAAATGTTCCTGCTATTCTATATTTTCTTGAAAGGGGTGCTCAACTTACAGGAACCGTTCATGATCTTTTTAAAAAGGCCTGGGATTTTAAGGAATTTCACCCTAATCAAAGTGAATTAAATTAATTACTAATAAAAATAAAGGAAATTAAAAAAGGGGAGGGGTAGTAACTTTTTATAATGTTTCTCGACTCTTTTTTATTTAAACCCACCCCCTTATCGCTGTCTATTTAGCATCTCCTTTCCATACCTAATAATGGGAAAACCTATAATAAAACTAATTACGGTCAAGTTTCTGTATACTACTGTATTCTACTTAACTTAATATATTAACTATTTTTCATTAGTGTGGATTAAAGAATTTCTTGTTATTTTGCACGCATTTCTACTTTGTGTGTGTATCTATATACAATAGAAGTAGAGATGCATTGTAAATACAATAAAATTGTATAAGTTTTTTATTTTAATTGTGTCAGTTGGCTTTATTTTGTTTTTTTGTAGATTATTTTTGCACCAATTATATTGACAACATTATATCCAACAAATATAATTGATAGTGATAAGTAAAGTAGATCTATTTATTTTCGTGCTATTGATTTGGTTGATTTGTTTTATTTTAAATCCATATAGAATTTTTTTTTGATTTGCTAGTTCAACAGTTTAATTCCCTCATATGATTTCTTTGTTAAGTTTATTTTAATTATGATTGTATCTATTCATTTATTTATTTAGATTTCTCTTGTTCTTTGGGTTGCTAACTCAGTGGTAGAGTACTCTGCTTTTAAGTGCGACTAGGATTTTTTACACATTTAGATGAAGTAAGGTATTGACCATACCATCGGTAAGGTTTGTAGGACCACGACTGATCTTAAAAAGGAATGAGTGGGGAAAAAAGCATGCCGGGTTGAGGGAGAGTCTTTAGCTCTTTCCAGATCAGGATAAAACCCCGGGTTTGAATCTTTGGAACGGAAGAAAAGAAAGTTGGATTGAATGAATAAATGGATAGGGCCCTGCGGCTTCAATTAATTGAAAGAATAGGCAAAGCAACGAGCTTATCAATTAAATTTGAATTAATTCCCGATTAATTAGATGTTAAAAATATATTAGTGCCTAATGCAGGATGGGTTTTCCCCCATGAGTGGATTCATGGTTTTTTGAGTTAATCCTAACTATTCTAATTCTCCATTATAAAATGGAGATATGTGTGTCAAAGAATCGGTATATTGATAAAAATAAATTTTTCCGAACTCAAAAGAGCGATTCGATTGAAAAAATAAAAGATTTTTAATCCTCTTACAACTCCAAACATAAACTCAAAATGGAAAAGGCAAGAATAGAGAATCCGTTCATAAGTTTATACCCACCTCTGAAGTATCTATTCTTACTAGAATACTTTGTTTTTAACTGTATCGCACTGTGTATCATTTGAAAATGATAAAATCTTCTACCTTTGTTTCAAATAGAATATTAAATGGAGCAAATCAAAAGATATTTAC
>JAULKM010000012.1:12281894-12292813 GCA_032355605.1 Rubia tinctorum | reverse complement strand
TGAGTCCAACGAACCATATGCAACATCCTTGGTGGTGCCGATGAACAAGATCGGTCGTGAAAGCTTAAATTTGGTCAACCAAGACATCGCCGGTGGTCTTCCTTTGCCTCAGCCGGCTTCCAGCACCTCAGAAAGGCCAGAAGTTGTCGAGTAAGGCCATGCACCGCCCGATGACACCTCAAACGCCAACTGGTTGCCGGTTCTCGGCCGCAAAGGCGGAGCCTTCAGCAAGAGAACGTCCCGATGGCTATGATTCGGCTGATTCAAACGAGGGTACAAACCGTAGGTTGTATTTGTTAATTCCCGGTTAAAAGGAATTTCGTAAGAGGCAATGTCAAAAGAAATAACGTATATAAAGGTTTAAGGAATTTTTTAGGGATTTATTTTATTTAAACGATAAAGTTTAATGCTGAGAGAGCTGTGGTTGAAATAAACATAACATGGACCAAATAATTGAAAGCCATTTTTCCTCTTTTCTTTTTGCAGGCAGAATCGGATAGGTTTTTGTGTTGCCCGATATTTTTCAAGGTATAAGAGTTCCTCTCTCTGAGTTTTTTTTTAAAACAAACCTGCGAAGCCTTCATTAATCAGCAAGAAAACTACTCTGTCCCACCAGTTTTGGCCTATTTTTTGGTCAACTTTCTCAGACCATATTTGACTATCAATAACTTTAATTACGGATATTAATGGTATATTAAAATTTGATATTATGAAACTACGTAAACATAGGAGTCTAACAATATCTCACATGATGATATTAGAGTCCATAGAGTAATTGAAATTTATGCTCAAACATGGTTTGAGAAAGTTGACCAAAAAATAGGTCAAAACTGGTGGGACGGAGGGAGTACATAGCAGTTGTTACAAAGGTTCTGCGCACCGAACCTGCCAAAATATGTGATCTATTTACTACATCCCTATCTACTTCAACAACCTGGACACGATCAAATTGATGCATCTGATTCCGAATGCTTTGAGCTAACCAGTGCAAATGAAGATTTACTCCACCCACACTGTTGAGCCTTCGAAGCACACTCTTGTAGACCCAACAAAGCAGCCAAGGCTTCTGCCTGAAAAGGAGATCCCGGATACACCATAGCGCCTCCCTTATACCGCTTCCCATTAAACCCTGCTTTCGGCATACTCCACCCTAATGCCGAAGGTACATCTTTGCTAGAAAAAGCCCCATCCACCAGTAGTTTTTTGACCTGCAATTGCCTACTCGACGTATATTATGTCACCGTTAAATTTTGGACAAATCTTGTGGATTCCAACCAGACTTGTCCTTTCAATGCTAGCATCGTCTCGAATGAGGACATTCCAAGAACACATGTTCTATGGTCTCGTATTGCTCTCCACATCTCTCACAAGGTTGTAAAATGCCACACCCTCTTATTCGTTAAGCCGCAACGGTTGGTAAAGCATCCACCAATGCACTCCAGATTAATAAAATAACCTTTGCTGGCACTTTTAATTTCCAAACCATCAACCAGAAGCTTGGATTTCCAAATTGCGTCGTTCCCGATGTCGAAGTAGGTGGTTTAGCTGCATCCCTCAATCTTCATGCCACTTTGTATCCACTCTTGACTGAATACACTCCTGAAAGAGTGAGTGTCCACAACGGAATATCTTCCTATAAAAAATTTGTGCTGAAAAGATACAATTTTTTTATTTTTCATTCTCCTATTTATAGCTGGCAAAATGACTTAGTATTTATTCCTACACTAATGAAGAGTCATACTAAAATCTTCTAACTTTCATAACCTCATACCATAACTAGCTAGTACTAACTCTACTAATGAAGGCTAAATAATGTGTCTTATTCCATGCTTGAAACTTTTTCAACCACCCACCACTACTAACTAGCAGTCTACCACTAAAGACTATTATTGCAAGTTTTTATATTTTTCAACCTCCTACAACTAAAACCTCTATTTATTTCATAACTTCTATAACCTCTAACTAGCACTAAGTAGTAGCAATAACAATAATCAATGATTATGCAACATGGTTAACTCAACAATTCACCCCCCTTAACCTTGTTGCATGGAACCACTTCAACTATACCGAGTTTTAGTCTCATTTCGAAGAAATTGACTCGTCCAAGTGGCTTAGTCAAGATGTCGGCCAACTGTTCGTTCATACCAACATAACTAACTTCTACAGAACCATTTTCAATACACTCACGAATGAAATGAAAACGAATGTCAATGTGCTTTACTTCGTTCGTGATGCACCAGATTATTGCTCAAATCAATTGCAAACTTATTGTCCACGAGAAGTTTCAACACCCTTGGATTTCGATTGGTGAGCTCGCCCAACAAGCGACTCAGCCACACTCCTTGGCACGCCGATGCTGCTGCTGCAATGTACTCCGCTTCGCAAGATGAGAGTGCAACTACCTTCTGCTTCTGGGACAACCATGTAACTAGGTTGGAGCCAAGGAAGAAGGTCATCCCTGTTGTACTCTTACAATCATATGTATTACCAACAAGGTCACTGTCACTGAACCCAACCAAATCAGGCTCCAACTTGTTTGTCTTTTTGTACCAGCATTTTAAGCCAATGATGCCCTTCACGTAGCGCAGGATCTACTTCACTGCTGCCCAATGTGGTGCCTTAGGTTTTTCCATGAACCTGCTAACTATCCCAATAGCATAGCTGATATCCGGCCTTGTGTTGCACAAATACCTTAGATTTCCCACCATGCTGCGGTACCTTGTTGTGTCAATAACATCCCCTGGAACTTTCTTAGTTAGATTCAACCTGTTCATCATAGGTGTGGGGCATGGATTGTAGCTTGCCATTCCACACACATCAAGAAATTTGGACGCATAAGCACTTTGGCATAAAGTGATTTCCTTCTCCCCTTGTTTGACTTTTATCCCAAGATAGTAACTCAAGAGGCCTAAGTCACTAATGTCAAACAATTTTTGCATCTCTTCTTTGTAGAAAGCTAGCTTCTTGGTGCTTTCCCTTGTGATGATTAAATCATCCACGTAAACTCTTACCAGTAAACAATTTAAGCCACATGTCTTCCGGTACACTGCATGGTCCAATGTACAAGGACAGAAACCTAAGGAGAGCAGTGCTATGTCTAGCTTGGCATTCCAAGCTCACGGCGCCTGGCGCAACACGTACAAGGTCTTGTGCAACCTGAGCACATTGTTCTCACTTTTGGATCAACGTAACCAGTTGGTTGGTGCACCTAGACCTCCTCAGTTAGATCTGTATTCAAAAATACTAATTTGACATCAATGTGGTGCACCTCCCAGCCTCGCTGCGCGGCTAGAGCCAGTAGCAAGTGCACTATTTCCATCCTGGCCACAAGAGATATTACTTGATCAAAATCAACTCCTTGGTGTTGCATGTAGCATTTTGCCACAAGGCAGGCCTTGTACTTCACCACGTTTCCTTCTGGGTCCTTCTTCACCTTAAACACCCACTTGAGCCCTATAGCCCTATGTCCAATAGGGAGAGAAGCTAACTCCCATGCCCCATTATTTGTTATAGACCTGATCTCACCATCCATGGCTTGTCTCCAACATGCATCACCCAGGGCATCATCTACATTGTTGGGTTCCTCTGTGGCTAAGAAACAAAGACTGGTTATTTCAATCTCCTCGGTTGTGTCATAAATGTCTGTCACCTTACGGTACCGAGTTACACCATGATCTGTATCTAGTGCAACATCCCGTGTTGGTGGTGTAGCCCACTACCCTCTTTTAGAAGAAAAAAATGGGCCTCGGTGTCTGGTGCACAAGTGGGGAAGGTGTCTCTTATTGCACGTCAGAACTTGTGTCACCCACCACATCAAGCTCCGGTAAATACTCCACCGTGAAGGTTTCATCCACGGTCGTAACTGCATCATGCACCTATGACTTCCACTCCCACTTCTTATGCTCCTTGAACACAACATCTCTACCTAGATAGAACTTGTTTTTTTTGCTCATACACACGGTAGGCCTTAGATCCCTCTTCATAACCGAAGAATACCATTGGTACTGAGCGATTAGCTAGCTTGTTCTCCACAGGGCCAACTTTCTTAACATGTACCACACACCCAAAAGTTCTAAAATGATGCAAATTTGGCTTGCGTCCATGCCAGGCCTCATAACGAGTCTGCCCATCTAAGCTTTTGTCGGCGCCCGATTCAAGATATAGACAACGGTCTTCACCGCCTCACCCCAGGAAATAGCTGACATGCTCATGCTTTTGAGAAAGCAGTGCGCCATCTCCACCACCATTTGATTACGCCGTTCAACCACACCATTTTTTGGAGAGTATGGCACCGTGGTGCAGTGTTTTATATCTTGCTCGCTGCAATATTTTTCGAACTCAATGGAATTGAACTCACCACCCCGGTCAGATCGGAATGTATTGAGCTTACCTCCATTTTCAACTTCAGCAGATGCTTTGAACTTCTTGAAAGAACCAAGTGCCCCAATTTTTAATTTGAGCACATCTAGCCACATGTAGCGGCTATGGTCATCAACTATCAGCAAGAAGTAACGCCCCCCGGGTGTTGTCGGCATGATATGGCCACACAAATCGATGTGTACCAACTCCAGACACTAAGCCATGCCTCCTTGAGCCAATTTGCGCAATGACCGAAAGTTAAGGTGTCCGTAGCGTGCATGCCATAGCTACGCTACATCGTCCACCTAGGAAAGTAAATTCACAAGAGCAACTACTTCTATTGTCAAGACATAGAGCCTATTCTTACTTCGTGCCACTCGTGCCAACAAGGTCTGGTCATGATCAAACAGTTACAACTCCCCATTTTCAATCACGGTCTTTCAACCATTTTCATCTAGTTGGCCAATACTAACAATGTTGCTGTTCAACTTAGGCATGAAATATACATATGTTAGCACCTTGTGCTCTTTGTTCTTACACAGGAACATCACAAAACCTCGACCGCAGATCTCCACCATTGATCCATCACCAAGCTGGACCTTGCCTTTCACGATCTCATCAAGTGATGTGAACAATGCCTTGGTGCCCGTCATGTGGTTACTCGCCCTTGTGTCGAGATACCACACCCCCTCGCTCGCGCGGACTAGAAAATCATGTTCCTCATTGAGGAAGACATACTCATGTAGCTATTTGATGGACCAAAACTATCTAGGTTCGGTCTTGTCGGGACATTCCCAACATGGAGCGCCTCATCACTATGGCTTCCTGGCGCCTGCCAAGTGATCTTTGGGGGCTGCACCTTAACCACGAATGCCATTAGCAAGACTGGCTGATCATCCTCGATCACAGTTAAGTGGGCCTCGTCCTGTTTTCCCTGTTTTACCTTGCGACACTCAAATGCAAAATGACCATAAATGCCACAATGGTGACATTTCTCCTTCCTTGGACCTTTTTCTCGAGTCCCTGTAGTGCCTCCTTTCTGGTCCCACGCATCTCCACGACCACGACTTTTAGCCTTGCCGCGACCTTGATCCTTTCCACCAGCCTCTGATGTTTCACCCTTCTCCTGGTGGCTTTGGCGCATTCGCCACTCCTCCTCTGTGAGAAGCAATTTAGCACCACCTTTGTCGCTTGGATCACCGAGTCCATAACGATCCTCCACCGAACGTAGTCGTTCGGTCAGTTCATCAACCGAAAGCGTGCTTAGATCAAGCAAAGTCTCAATTGCAATTGCCACTTGCACGTAGCATTGTGGAACATCGAGCAAAAAAATTTCACGACCTTCTCCTCCTCCAACGTGTCACCAAGTACGCGAAGATTGTTGACAAGGCTTGTGATTCTCATGGAAAAATCATCAAAGTTCTGACCATCCTTGAAAGTGATGGTTTCGAACTCCGGGCGCAGCGTTTTTGCATTGGCTTCGTGGACACGGTCGACGCCCATTCATTGCATCTTTATCATGTCCCAAGCCTCTTTGGCCGTGTCCTTCACAACCAACGTGGACAGCATCTCCGGCGGCACTACTCGCATGATCGCAGAGAGTGCCTGCCTGTCTTCACGGTAATCAGCATCCCCCTCCTCAACCGCTCACCACAAAACTTGTGCTTGCAGATTCACCCTCATCACTAGGGCCCAATTAGCATAGTTTGTGAGAGTTAGGATAGGGTACACCATTGATCCGCCACTCTCTCTCAACACCTGTTGCAACACCACTTTACGAGCTCTTGGCCCCCTAGTTGCACTACGCCCCTCTGTCTTGGTGGAGTGCGTGAACCCTCTGGTGCATTTTTCCCCCATTGATCAACCTTGCTCTGATACCAAATTTTGGAACAATGATAAACAAAGGAAGAAATGAAGACAAAGGTTTTGTGCTGAAAGGATATAACTTTCCTAATTTTTCATTCTCCTATTTGTAGATTACAAAATGATTTAGAAATGATTCCTACACTAATGAAGAGCCATACTAGAAGCTTCTAATCTCCATAACCTCCTACCATAACTAGCTAGCACTAACTCTACTAATGAAGGCTAAACAATGAGCCTTATTCCATGCTTGTAACTTCTTCAACCACCCACCACTACTAACTAGCCCTAAGGACTATTATTGCAAGCTTTTATATTTTTCAACCTCCTACCACTAAAGCCTCTCTTTATTTCATAACTTATGTAACTTCTATAACCTCTAATTAGCACTAAATAGTAGTAATAACAATAATAATTATAAATTAAAACTTTTTGAATGTACTTTAGAGTCTCTAACCATACTCATTTATAAGCTATACTTAATTTTTATGTTTATGTAAAGGCAGGTATTTTATTACATAATATAACTTTCATGGAAAAATCTCAACATAAAAGTTTGCACATTCTAAATATTAGACAATATAAGAGTATGCACATTAGGTCTGCTGTTTTCTTTTTCTTCTTTTAGCATAGGTTGTTGGTCAACTGTAAATGGAATGTTGGTGGTATTCTATGTGGAAGTGGAACCCTTTTACAAATGTGTGATTTTGGTAATACTTGATGGAACTACCATATGGGGTGGAGAACCTTCTTCACACAAAACTGACAGGCTTTTGTGCAGTGAGTTTTCAGGGAGATTATATTTAGGGGATGTGAGGATTTGAGGAGTGTTTAAAGTGATGTAAGGAGACACAGGATCTTGGGATCGTTGCAGGATTGTAGAGAATGAACGGAAGACAGAATGAAAATTAAATAGTTGGGGAAATAGTGATGATGCAATGATGCAACATGCACTTACTAGAATATTCAGTATCTAAGAAGAAACACGGGGGATTCTCCAATTATACTTATGTCGACAGAATGATAATTTTACTTTTGGAATCTGCAAACCATTTGTGCTTAGCTTAATCTATGAACTTGATAATTCATAGAAACGCACCTCTCTCTATTATAACCTTATAAAATGGAAGATAAGAAAACCTTCGACTAACTTTCTAATATCTATAAAGTTCTCATGTTTTAGCCAATATGCATTTTTCCGGGCTACTGGTCAGTTCTGCATAGTAAATCTGCATTTATTGTGATCAGGGCTGCTGTTGATCGCTTCCGCAAGTACACCAAGAACCACCGTACCATCACATATCTAAGCATTTGCAAGTAGCTTGATCCTACCACCCCCTTCGACCGCTCATCATTCAGGTATACTTGCTTATAAGACATATTTCATGGCTGTAAAGTCCAATCTAAGCCACATTCTGTCAGAATTATCAAACATGCTGAAGTGTTTCTATGCATTTGAAGACAAGTCCTCTAAATCAGAAGGCACAAGACTAAATCCAGTAACACTGCGGATTTAACCCGTCCTTCAAAGTCTACAGGGTCAGCTTCAATACCCAGAACAATCCTGGAAATGTACAGAGAGCAGAATTTGACAGTTTAATCCCTCCTGGAGCCTAAAGAAGCAACCAAGAATTTCAACAAGTTGCTCAAGCATAGTGAAGGAGGTTTTTGGAGTGTTTGTAAAGGCAAGATTTTGCCTCCAGATGGGCAGGGTGATCCCATTGTTGTTGCCATTAAAAAGTGAAAAACTGGTTTTGCCGATTTTACCTTAACTTGCAAACCTATGTTCCAACGTAGTCTAACTTAACCAAGTATGTAAAGTAAATAATACACAAGACACACAACTTGGTCACGCAGTTCGGTGAAATCCACTTAAGTCTGCGGGGCCTCGCTCAGTTCAGAATAAATCCACTAATCAGAAAGATATAGTACAAAGTACACCATACAACTATACTTATCTTTTCTAATTCTAAACGTGTGGATTTTGCAAGCTCCCCTTGCTACCGATCCACCTTGATCAGACTAACTATGACATCGAAACTCGTCGACGCTGAATCTCCTCCTCCCGAGATATTAAGGTATACGTTCTGAACTTTAGCACACAGGTCGTGTATGTTGGAACATGGTAAGTCTGGCTCTTCACAAAATACTCTCGATAGATTGTAAATCAGAGATGCAAATTTTACTCGGTTTAATTCTTGTATATTGAAGCCATGTAATGTCCCCTTTTATAGTCCATTGGCAGGTCGGAATACTCCATAATTATCTCCATAATATTCCTATTTCTTATCTACTTCTGAAGCATATCCAAATCCCATAAATAAAGGGAGTTTCCTTATCTCAAATATCCCATAATATCCACTCAATTCCAATTCCATAAATATAGGAATTTTCAATAAAATCATAATGCTTCCATTCGGCTAAACAAATATTGCATAATCTCCATTTTCCATAAACCAAAATCCATCGCATTATTCATACCGTAAATTTTGCACGTCTGCTATACATTCGGTATATGTTCCAACATTGTAAGTTTTCTTCTATACCATAAGTTCATAAATTGCCAATTAATTAATCCATGAGATCACATATGACTTTACAATCTCTCCCTTTGGTATTTTGTGGACCCAACAAAAAATTTGATATAACAATATCACATGAAGAAAAAACTTCCAACTTCAGATATCCACTATGTAGGAACATACGCAGAGGAATAACTGAATAATAAGAATACCAGAATATTCAAAAGTAAGATTACACACCAAAAATAATATCCAAAATGCATTGTCTCCCCCTTTGGGGCCAATAAACATGCCAAAGATAAAATAGTCCAGCAATTAACCAGTCATACGCTCTCCCTGAATCATACGCTGACTATGTTGTAACATAGTCCAATACCAAAAAATTTCATTCATGTTCAGCCTTCTAGTCTTCCAACCGAGCCTTCTCAGCTTCCAACTTCTTCTTCTCTTCCTCCGGAGCTGCTAGTTGATCGAAATGGCACCAAGCCTGGCATTTAGAGCATCAAACCTTACTTTCTTGTCTCTTTGTCTTGAGCTAGACTCTCTAGAGTTGAATTTCCATGGTAGGTCATGCACCTGTTTAAGACCAAAAGCCTTCTTGTTAGGCTTTAGTGGCTCTGTCTCTATGATCTCATCTGTGGGCTTGGCTTTGACCCGCTCACTTCTGGCAAGCGCTGAGATAATGCAAGGATAGACTAGTGATTGCTTGGCCTTGGGAGTGACAGCTAATCTGACAATGGCTTGATGAATCAATAGGCCAAGGTTCACTGGTCGCTGTGTTCTAACACAGTACAGTAACCTTGCCATTTTGTGAGTTAGTGCTGTAGTGTTAGACGATGGCATCCAGCAATTAACCGCTACCTGATATAAGCCAAAAAACCTATAAGTCAAGCATGATGCTTGTGAATACCCAGTAGCTGCCCAAGCAGTCTTCACTCCTCCAGAAATCTCATCCAAGATCTGGTCATCAGTGACCTCCATAGCATCATCAAATACTCCTTCAAACTCTGGTGTTTTTAGCCCCAGAAGTTTGTTAATCTTGTCAGCCGAGAAATCAACAATCTTACCTTTGACATATAACTGATTGTACCAGGGTGAGTCTACCTTTATAATCTCAGCCATTATGTTTGAGTAAGCTTCACATACCAACTGCTTATTGTAGTCCTGAAAACATGTGGCTGCTTTCCTCAACCCGATTATCTCTAGGAACTGAGTGAATCCACTCGGTTTGTATGCAACTAGGTCTACAAGCCTCTCAACAATAATTTTCCTTTGAGAAAATACTTCATATATCCCTTCACAGTTAGCAATATAGAAGCTTTCAGAAATTGCAGAACTTACTGAAGGAGGAGGTAACACAGTTCTTGTATGCTTCTTCTTGGGTGAAGTTCCAGCCACTTTTTCCTTCTTTATTGGAACTGAGCTCTCGGCCTCGTCAATCTTCCTTTTAACCTTCACGGTCATCCAGAACTTCGTCACTTGAATAGCCAAGATCAACATTCTACACTGCTTCCTCTTGCTCAGACAACAGTGTTCCAACATGATCAGCTTGTGTTGGAACATGCTCAGAAGCTTTCTCTTTTTCAGCAGATTCAACTATTGGATCATCTCCCTCTGTCTCCAATACTTCAACATCCTCATTAAATTCTGCAAACACACACTCATCATGTTCATCCACCCATTCACTCGGATCAACATCCATTGGTTCTTCAGAAAATTCTTCCTGATGGTATGTTGGAACATACCCAATACCTTAAATCTCATCATCACTGTTTGTCAACAAAATCACAGGAGGACCTAAGGTCCTAAGCTTAGCGTTCCTTTGTGCTGCCTCAGCATCAAATACTACCATCTTCATGAAATCAGTAGAACTTACAACCTCTAGGTTTATTGCATCCTCATCCAAAATTTCTTCTATTCTTTCATAGCTTCTTCGGGGAATGTAACAGTACACATGCAACCAGTACACATGTAACCAACCACGGTCGATGCGGACCACACAAGCTCGGCATGAACCGTGTCAGGGGCACGGCCCGTATCACTTGGCTGAGCCGTGTCAAAATCTGGCATGAGGGTTGATGTGTCCATTTTATATGGTATTTTGGTACCTTCTTAGACTCATTTTGGTAGACTTTGATGCTCCGAAAACCCTATTTTACCTTGAATTCTTATTAT